>JADRCD010231526.1:0-18475 GCA_019843815.1 Montemys delectorum | reverse complement strand
TTAAGTGACCCCAAAAATTCTACCAGAGAGCTCCTAAACCTGATAAACAACTTCAGCAAAGTAGCTGGATATAAAATTAACTCAAGCAAATCAGTGGCCTTCCTCTACACAAAGGATAAACAGGCAGAGAAAGAAATTAGGGAAAAAACATCCTTCACAATAGTTACAAATAATATAAAATACCTTGTAACTCTAACTAAGCAAGTAAAAGATCTGTTTGACAAGAACTTCAAGTCTCTGAAGAAGGAAGTTGAAGAAGATCTTAGAAGATGGAAAGATCTCCCATGCTCGTGGATTGGCAGGATTAATATAGTAAAAATGGCCATCTTACCGAAGGCAATCTATAGATTCAATGCAATCCCCATCAAAATTCCAACTCAATTCTTCACAGACTTAGAAAGAGCAATTTGCAAATTCATCTGGAACAACAAAAACCCAGGATAGCCAAAACTATTCTTAACAATAAAGGAAACTCCCGGACCTAAAGCTGTACTACAGAGGAATTATGATAAAAACTGCATGGTATTGGTACAGTGACAGGCAGGAGCTAAAACCATACAGTGGAAAAAAGACAGCATTTTCAACAAATGGTGCTAGCTCAACTGGTGGTTAGCATGTAGAAGAATGCAAATCGATCCATTTCTATCTCCTTGTACAAAGCTCAAGTCCAAGTGGATCAGGGACCTCCACATTAAACCAGATACACTGAAACTAATAGAATAGAAAGTGGAGAAGAGCCTCGAGCACATAGGCACAGGGGAAAATTTCCTGAACAGAACACCAATAGCTAATGCTCTAAGATCAAGAATTGACCAATGGGACCTTATAAAGTTGCAAAGCTTCTGTAAGGCAAAAGACACTGTCAATAGGACAAAATGGCAACCAACAAATTGAGAAATGATCTTTACCAACCCTATATCTGATAGAGGGCTAATATCCAATGTATACAAACAACTCAAGAAGTCAGTCTCCAGAGAACCAAATAACCCTATTAAAAATGGGGTACAGAGCTAAAACAAAGATTTCTCAACTGATGAATAGCAAATGGCTGAGAAGCACCTAAAGAAATGTTCAACATCCTTAGTTATCAGGGAAATGCAAATCAAAACAACCCTGAGATTCCACCTCACACCAGTCAGATTGGCTAGGATAAAAAACTCAGGTGACAGCAGATGCTGGAGAGGTTGTGGAGAAAGAGGAACACTCCTTCATTGCTGGTGGGATTGCAAGCTGGTACAACCACTCTGGAAATCAGCTTCGCATTTCTTTCGGAAATTGGACATAGTTCTACCAGAGGACCTAGCTATACCACTCCTGGGCATATACCGAGAAGATGCTCCAACATGTAATAAGGACACATGCTCCACCATGTTCATAGCAGCCTTATTTATAATAGCCAGAAACTGGAAACAACCCAGATGTCCCTCAACAGAGGAATGGATACAGAAACTGTGGTACATCTACACAATGGAGTACTACTCAGCTATTAAAAACAATGAATTTATGAAATTCTTAGGGAAATGGATGGATCTGGAGAGTATCATCCTGAGTGAGGTAACCCAATCACAGAAGAACACCCATGGTATGCACTCTCTGATAAGTGGTTATTAGTCCAGAAGTTCAGAATAGACGAAGAACAGCCCACAAACCACAAAAACTCAAGAAGGAAGACCAAAATGTGGACATTTCATTCCTTCTTAAAAGGGGGAACAAAATACCCATGGAAGGAGTTGCAGAGACTAACTATGGAGCAGAGACTGAAGGAAGGACAAGCCAGCTGATATAGCTATCTCCTGAGAGGCTCTGAGAGTCCCCTACTAATACAAAAGTAGAGGCTCACAGCCATCCATTGAACTGAGTACAGGGTCCCCAATGAAGGAGTTAGAGAAACGAACAACAATATGAACTAACTAGTACCCTCAGAGCTCCCAGGGACTCAACCACCAACCAAGGAGTACACATGGTGGGACTGATTGCTCTGGCAGCATGTATATAGTAGTGGATTGCAAAGTTGGTCATCACTGGGAGGAGATGCCCTTGGCCCTGTGAAGGTTCTGTGCCCCAGTGTAGGGGAATGCCAGGGCCAATAAGTGGGAGAGGGTGGGGCAACAGGAGTTTGTTTGTTCTTGTTTTTTTTTGAAGGGGAAACTGGGAAAGGAGAAATCCTATGACATGTAAATAAAGAAAATATCGAATAAAAATATACATGATGTCTTCTGAAGGTAAAAGTAACATGCACTCAACCAGTTTTTAAAATGTATTTGGAACATTAAACATGATAGAAGTAGAAAAAAAAAAACTCTTATGATGTCTTCTATGAAAGGAATTTGTGAAAAGTTGCTGATTAGACAGAAACTGATCCATCTCCAAGGGAGAATACTCAAAGTAACTGTGGCTTCCTGGAATGAACTGGGAAGTGTTCCTTCTGTTTCTATTTTGTGGAATAGTTTGAAGAGTATTGGTATTAGGTCTTCTTTGAAGGTCTGATAGAATTCTACACTAAAACCATCTAGTCCTGGGCTTTTTTTGGTTAGGAGAGTTTTAATTACTGCTTCTATATCTTTATGGGTTATGAGACTGTTTAGATGGTTTATCTGATCCTGATTTAACTTTGGTATTTCATATCTGTCTAGTCGTATTGTCCATTTCATTCAGATTTTCCAGTTTTGTTGAATATAGGCTATTGTAGTAGAATCTGCTGAAGTTTCTTTTTGAATTTCCTCAGTTTCTGTTGTTATATCTCCCTTTTCATTTATGATTTTGTTAATTTGGATACTGTTTCTGTGCCCTCTGGTTAGTCTGGCTAAGGGTTCATCTATCTTGTTGATTTTCTCAAAGAATAAGTTCTTGGTTTTGCTGATTATTTGTATAGTTCTTTTTGTTTCTACTTGGTTGATTTCAGCCCTAAGTTTGATTATTTCCTGATGTCTACTCCTCTTGGGTGTATTTACTTTTTTTTTCTTCTAGAGCTTTGAGGTGTGCTGTTAGGCTGGTAGTGTATGCTCTCACTAGTTTCTTTTTGGAGGCACTCAGAGCTGAGTTTTCCTCTTAGCACTGCTATCATTGTGTCCCATAAGTTTGGGTATGTTGTGCCTTCATTTTCATTAGATTCTAAACAGTCTTTAATTTCTTTATTTCTTCTTTGACCAAGTTATCATTGAGTAGGGTGTTGTTCCGTTTTCATATATATGTGGGTTTTCTGTTGTTTTTGTTGCTATTGAAGACTAGCGTTAGTCCACGGTGATCTGACAGAATGCATGGAATTATTTAAGTCTTCTTGTATCTGTTGAGGTCTGTTTTGTGACCAATTTATATGGACAACTTTGGAGAAGTTCTGTGAGGTGCTGCTAAGAATATATATTCTTTTGATTTAGGATGAAATATTCTATAGATATCTATTAAATTCATTTAGTCTATAACTTCTGTTAGTTTAAATGTGTCTCTGTTTAGTTTGTATTTCCATGATCTGTGATTGATGAGAGTGGGATGTTGAAGTCTCCCACAATTATTGTGTGAGGTACAATGTGTGCTTTTGAGCTTTAGTAGAGTTTCTTTTATGAATGTGGGTGTCCTTGCATTTGGAGCATAGATGTTCAGAATTGAGAGTTCTTCTTGGTAGATTTTTTCTTTTTATGAGTATGAGGTATCCTTCCTTATCCTTTTTTTTTTTTTTATAACTTTTGGTTAAATGTTGATTTATTTGATATTAGAATGACTACTCCAGCTTGTTTCTTGGGATCATTTGCTTGGAAAATTGTTTTCCATCCCTTTACTCTGAGGTAGTGCCTGCCTTTGACACTGAGGTGCATTTCCTGTATGCAACAAAATGCTGGGTCCTATTTATGTATCCAGTCTGTTAGTCTATGTCATTTTATTGGGGGAATTGAGTCCATTGATGTTAAAAGAGACTAAGGAATAGTGATTGTTGCTTCCTGTTATTTTTGATGTTATTTTTATGTTTATGTGGCTATCTTCTTTTGGGTTTGTTGAAAGAAGATTACTTTCTTACTTTTTCTAGGGTGTAATTTCCCTTCTTGTGTTGGCATTTTCCCATCTGTTATCCTTTGTAATGTTAGATTTGTGGAAATATATTGTGTAAATTTGTTTTTGTTATGGAATATCTTGGTTTCTCCATCTATGGTACTTCAGAGTTTTGCTGGGTAGAGTAGTCTGGGGTGGCATTTGTGTTCTCTTTGGGTCTGTATGACATCTACCCAGGATCTTTTAGCTTTCATTGTCTCTGGTGAGAAGTCTGGTATAATTCTGATAGGTCTTCCTTTATATGTTACTTGACCTTTTTTCCTTACTACTTTTAATATTCTTTCTTTGTTTAGTGCATTTGGTGTTTTGACTATTATGTGATGGGAAGAATTTTTTTCTTGTCCAACCTATTTGGAGTTCTGTAGGCCTCTTGTGTGTTTATGGGCATCTCTTTCTTTAGGTTAGGGAAGTTTTCTTCTATAATTTTGCTGAAGATATTTACTGTCCCTTTACGTTGGGAATATTCACTCTCTTCTATACCTATTTTTCTTAGGTTTGGTCTTCTCATCGTGTCCTGGATTTCCTGGATGTTTTGGGTTAGGGACTTTTTGCATTTTGCATTTTCTTTGACTGTTGTGTCAGTGTTTTCTGCCCCTGAGATTCACTTTTTTCTCTCTTGTATTCTGTTGGTGATGCTTGCATCTATGACTCCTGATTTCTTTCCTAGGTTTTCCATCCTCAGGGTTGTCTCCCTTTGTGATTTCTCTATTGTTTCTATTTCCATGTTTAGATCCTGGATGGTTTTGTTCAATTCCTTCACCTGTTTGGTTATGTTTTCCAATTCTTTAAGGGATTTTTGTATTTCTTCTTTAAGGTCTTCTAGCTGTTTACCTGTGTTCTCCTGTATTTATTTGAGGGATCTATTTATGTCCTCCTTAAAGTCCTCTATCATCATCATGAGATGTGAATTTAAATCAGAGTCTTGCTTTTCTGGTGTGTTGGGCTATCCAGGGCTTGCTGTTGTGGGAGAACTGGGTTCTGATGATGCCAAATAGCCTTGGTTTCTGTTGCTTATGTTTTTGCCCTTGCCTCTCACCATTTGGTTATCTCTGGTGTTAGCTGGTTTTCCTGTCTCTGACTGTGGCTTGTCCCTCCTGCAATTCTTTGTGTCAGAACTCCTGAGAGACCAGTTCTCTCCAGGAGTAATTTGAGTATGGAGAGTTGTGTCTCAGGGTCAACTCTGGGGTGCAGATTGAAACCAGAAAGATTTTGTCCCTGCTCCTCTGTTCATGTGTCCTGAGGGCTCTGGGTGGTCCCTCAGAAATTTGAGCAGAAATGGTGGTCTTACCTGTGCTCACAGGCATGTCCACACTCCTGGGAGACCAGCTCTCTCCTGGCAGGATCTGGGTATGGAAAGCCGTGGCACAGGATCTGCTCTGGGGACAGAAACTGGAAGGTTCCTGTCCCAGGCTGCTCCTTGGTTTCTGTAACCTGAGGGTTCCAGACAGGTCTCTTTGAACAGAAGTGGTAGTCTTACCTATACTCATAGGCTTGTTAGCACTCCTGGGAGACCAGCTCTCTTCTCGAGGTATTTGGGTAAGGAGCACCGTGTGTCATAGGATCAGGTCCTGGCACAGAAGAAAACTGGGAAGCCTTTTCCAGTGGTTTTCCCAGAGAGTGTTCAATCAGTTTCGAGTCATTCAATACTTCTTCAACTTTTGAAATAAACCTTTCCCACTCCAGGGCTGTGGTGAATTCTGTGATCTCAAACACTTTGGACTTGGGATCACTCTCCTCTGCCATCTTGTTTCTTGTCTTTGCATTCAATGGATGGTGCCTTGTTATGGGCATTAACATTTTCTTATTGAGTGGTGGCCAACATAAGCACCCATAAAGTGTTGGTGACAACTAGTTAAGTATGTTTAAATTATCAGTCTTTCCAACAGACAAGTCTAGCTTCTGTATCAAGCATTTTTTTTTTCTAGAGCTAAAATTAAGAAAGGACAATTCTGATTTCTGAATTTCACTGCTTTTCAAACCTATTTCACTCTTTTAGCTTCCTTGTCACTAATAGGCATTGAAACAGCAAGAGAGGAAAGCAGGAGAAAGGAAGTGGATGGAAGTTTCCACACAGTACTTATATTATCAGCCTTCACACAGCTGAGAGTCCAGGAGAGGGACTGGAGGTGGGCTGCTGTATGGATGTGACACAGTGCATTCTGTGATGTCCTGGAGAGCAGGTAAAATTACGTCTTCTCTGACAGATGAGCTGTGGGCCCAAAGCGGTTCAGTCCATTAGCCAGACCATCCAACTCAGCTCTAGGCACTGTAAACAGTGTTACATAGGATCCACCTACGCCACCTGGAGCATTTTCTGATGTAGTTAAGGTATTTATAAGGCATGCATAGTCATGATCTTTTCTGTGAAGCAAGAAATCTTGGCTGCATCTTTAGTTTTTCTCAGAGAGTCTGGAAATCCTGCTGTGGTGTTTGGCAATTTTATAAGGACAGTAGGAGCTGGATATGAGAGAGGAAATGGTGGTGCTTTGGAGGGAGTGAGCTGCAGGCCTGTTGTGGACATAAGGTCTCTTTCAGCCTCTCTTCTGACACAGGACAGCCTTATATCTAAAGTGCCATGCAGCACCAGGCTGCTTCATGCTTAGTCTTTTGCTTTATTTGGTTTTTCTTCCAGAATAATCAAACTCTGTTTTCCTTAAGGAAAAGAATGCTTTCAAGTACAGAAGCGTTTTGAGTGCCTGGCCAACCAGATTATCTCCAAAGTTTCTTAACATAAGTTGGAACTGCCTGAATTAAATTTTCCAGCAACAGGAAATGGAGGCACTGCACAGATCATGTTTTCATGGAGAGAGTCTCTAGCTAATTTCAGTATCACATCATGCATGGGAAATGCACTTTTCATTAAGAATGAAAGCACAGAACAATGACATACTTTTTTGACTAAAATAGCTTAGATGAGAATATAATTTAAATTTTTTTATTATGAGTTAGAGGAGAAAAATTTTTAAAAATCACTTTTTAAAATTCTTTCTAGTGTTTTCCCAAAATCAACTCACTATCTTCTTAGTTGTTCAACTAAGTTGCTTTTGAGAGTAAACATGGATTCTGTTAATAATCATATCAAATCTTGGGCTGCCTCAGGCAAACTAGGATAAATATTCAATCTATCCAAGTGAATGGCACTGTTTCTCCTACTATACATTTTATGGGAAGCCCAGAATACCATGGTTTAAGAGGCACTTAGATCCATTAGCATTCTGCACAGTAGTAACAGGTCCTTTGATTTTTTTTTGCTGTTCTTTTTTCCTTTATAGCCACCTACTTTGCCTCCTTTTGATGATGAACCCCTTAGTGATACCCCTTTGGTGTCTAAGATGATGTATATTATGTCATCTACCTTAGGAATGAGAATGAGGCTTATTTTTTGGCACTGGGAACGAGCTAAAATGATTCTTAAGTCTGAGACTGGGCCTCTGCAGTGGTTGTTTTCCAGCCTTCTTTTACTTCATTATATACACTATTTAGCTGGTGGAATTCTCTACTGCTGTGATTGTTTTGAAGATTCTTCATGCGGCAGCCCTGTGTTGGGGGACAGGAGGACCAGGTGGGCTGAGCTATCCAGAGGAGCTTTGGCTGTGTCACCTGGAAAGGAGTATCAGAATACTGTTTCCTGTTTCTGTGCCCTGGAACACTGATCCTTTGCTGGAAGGCCATTTTTTAGCTCCTGGCTTTAATAAAAGGGCAGTGGCACTTGTTAGGGCAGTGGTGCTCCCCTGCCTACCTGTGAGCCCATGTTCTTTTCCTTCTCACTTGCTAATTCAGAGACTAGACCCTGTTTCCTGCTTGAGAGTTTGAACATGGTGGCACAGAGACTTAAGGCCTCTGTTTTTCACCTCTAAGGGTGCAGAACCTCCAAAGATGCACAGGTTTGTTTTTTGTAGGTCATCTCAAGGCTTGATTATCTCTGTGCCTTTATTGAGAGTCCAGCAGGAGTGATTCATGAGCCAGCTGCAGCAGGATGAAGCTAGAAGGAGAGAGTCTTCAATTAGGGAACTGACAGGCAAATTTTTGTGTCTCCTTGATTTCCAGATCTGATTTGTTATGATCATTATGGGGGCCATAGCCCAAGGAAGTTCTAGTCCCTAGAAGACTGTTCAGCACTTGGGACAACAGAGGGCCTGTCAGTCTAAGGCTGAGATGCTCTGATGTGCCTAGGACAACTTCTCTCAAATCTTCAGATGTTATTGTATGGAAGAGGGTCTCATTTCTGTTTTTCAGTTTCAGGAAGACAGTATAGTGAGGTAATTTGAGGGTTTTCAAAATAGCTTAAATAATAAATTAAAACATGTTTCAAGTTCTTTCTCTTTGGTAGGCTTGTTGCACTACCAGACAGAGTATTAATCAATGATCTAATGTCTATCTTTTTCTCTCCCTATTGTTTTGGAGGATGTCAGGGGTGGTTCTGATGCTAAGGTGCTGCTCCCCAGTTGGTTTTTGATCTGCCAGTGAAGAATGCCAGGGCCAATTGCTGGATGGAAGGGACAGAAGGGACTCCTCGGTCCCTGGAGGCAGGCAGGGAGACGCAAGGAAGGAGAATGGAGTCTGCTGTGCTTTGGAGAGAGAAGAACTAAGAGCCATGTGAGATCTCAAAGTGGAGTGGCCGTGCAGGCCACTCCTATAGGCCTGTGTTAGGGGAGTTTAGCAACTGAAGTTTAGGGCAGGTGGGAGAGACAGAGAAAAGGAATTGGTAAGGGCATACTTTTCCCAAGAAAAGAAATTGGTAAGGGCAGATGGGAGATAGTAGTGCCCAGCAATTGTTCCATGAAGGCAAGCTGAAAAGGAACAACTGTGTGTGTCTTTTATTCGAGGATTCAAGGGAAGCTGCAAGGGGACGTCTCGGCCACTTCCTGGAACAAAGTTCAGTAATGCAAAACTACATGCAACAGAGGGTATCAATTTATACAGCTAAAGTCTTAACTTTTCCAGATCCCATTGAAGACAGGTATGGCCAAAGAGTTATAAATAAAAGATTATTGAGTAGGGACATCCAGAAAAACTCTTTAAAGGAGTCTCATGCCATTGCCTTTCCTTTTCTTTCTGTCTGAAATGCTAATGTTGTTGTGTTTGTTCACCATTTTAAGATGATAAAATGATCTTTGAGAGTGACAGTTATGCACTAAAGCAGTTCAGCACAACCCTGAAGGAAACTGAGGCAGTCCTGGTACTGTGGGGCCTTCTGCTAAACCTGTCTCATTAGATTTCACATTATATGAATAAAAACCAATTTCTACCATGTTATTTAGACTTTTCTGTTATCCAAATACACATGTTATTTCACTTGATCACCAGAAATTTTAAATTATATGTCTTAGAAGGTTCTAATAGGTTAAATAACTTGTCTGGGACCACCAAACAAAAAGTGGCACATTGGACGTTTGATCCTGGGTCATTCACATCAAGTCCAAGATCCTTCCATCCACTTCTCTTCTTGAGAGCAACTAATATATGGTGGCAAATTCTCTACCAGTTCTTTGCAGACACTCTGTTGTCCAAACATGCTCTGTCTGTTGGCTTACTGCTGCTGATAGCTCAAAGCCATCTTCAGTAGAGAAGTTAAGACATTATTTGTATCCTTCTGACTACAGCCCCAGGTCCCTCCAGTGGTAAGTCGCATTGTGTCTGTCTGTCTGTCTGTCTGTCTGTCTGTCTGTCTGTCTGTCTGTCTGTCTGTTTGTCTGTCTGTCTGTCTGTTTCCCCAATTTTCCTTCTTCTCTCAGATTCATATATGTCTGCTAGAAGTGGATAAATTACATGCCATATGAGTCACATAACTAGAATAATTCAAAGAAGATGAGATAAGTCATGAGTTAGGGCACCAGGCTCCTAAATCTTGTGTGACCAGTTCATTACCTCTCTTTCTCTCTCCCATCCTGCCTTTTCTTTTCAGTGGCCACATCAACAACCATGTAGGTTGATTTATGGTTTATACTTCTGTGCTCTTTGAAATGGAGCGAAAAATTGAAAAGCTTATGCCAAGCCCATTCATTCACAGACACATTCAAGAACAAATTAATTTTAAAGCATTTATGGGCTCTTTAATGCTTTGAGTGTTGCTTTTTAAATTTGTAGTGATCTTTATGGCAGGATGTCTACTTCAAGTTAAAGCTTTTACAAACTTGGAGATATAATTTTACATAAGACATTCTGGGTTTAAATACATCATAGGATGGGAAATGAGGCTTAGAATTGAGGGAACCTCATACCACTTATTCCACGAAATGCAATCATGTGAAGTCAATCACGATGCTCAGAGTCATAGGTCAGCTGGAAAGGCCTTAGCAACTACCTGGCTAACCTTCTCATTGTAGAGATGGAAGGGCTGAGGTCTGGAGCAAGTAATGTAGAGAGAGTGGGCCCAGACCCTGGAGCTTCAAACCTTCCATGTACGAGATACCTATAGCATTGAACTTCCCTATAACACTGAATCTACCTATAGCATTGAACATTTAGACAATAGGAAAAAAATAGAATGAACTATTTCTTCTTTGTCTGGAATTACTATCAAGCTTGGGCATTACTGATAACCTTCTTCACACTGTCCAGGACTTACTACGTCCCATAGTGTACGCTGGTACACACCTTGTACCTCTGCGTGTCACATACTACTGTGAGCTATTGTTATTGTTGGACATGTTTAACATGACTTACTCATGTAGGCTGTTGTTTTCTGGGCTCAGGACTCCATTCCACTCCAAGACAGCCAAAGGGATAGTGAATAATGAAAACAAATCCAGGCACAGGTGTAAACCTATATATTATTATACTGCCTTTAAACACCACCTTCACAGTGATTGCCCTCTGCCTGTCTGTCCTTCTTGCCTTAACCCTTCACTGAAGACAATAGTTATTTTGGAACATTGGACCATCTGGAATTTCTTCAGGCTGATGAGGTATTCTGGTTTTGGGGTGTCACAGGTGTGCTGGCAGGTTGCTGCCAATGCATAGGTTTCTCCATGTGTATTAGAGTCACCCCTTCTTTGAAAAAAAGAGGACTTCTTCCTGGTTATGAGCCAGGACAAATTTTAGAAGAACACTGGGCAAAGATTATGGACATTTTGGGTTGGTACAATTGATAATAGCTACTGGTGGTCAGAGAACAAGAGACTCAAGGCCTTAGGGAAACCTTTCATGGAGGGATTGCCTGGTTGAAAGGCTTTGCAGCACAAGAGTGAGATGAATTTTCTGAATTCTGCTAATATCTGCTAAACATATTATAGTAAGCTGGCATGTCCTGCATCAGATAGCAGCTTGAACCAAGGCTATGTCTAAAATTTTTTAATGTACCAACATCATGATGCTCGATTTGCCAACAGCTCTGCCTTGGAGACAGTCACTTCCAAAAGTATCGCTCTGAGACACAGCATGAGAAAGGGTCTACTGAGAGGAGGCAGTTACCAGTTGCACACAACCCACCCCACCTTCTGTCTAAAAGGACACATTGTATCATTGAATATAATGAATGCATTGAATACAGTGATCAACACATTGTATTACTGAAAGACCCCCCCTTGTACCTCTTTCTTCTTCCAGGTGACTTTGTCACCAAATTCCAAATTACAGATCCTTAAGCTTCAAGAAATAACTCTGTTTTCTCCAAGGGATTGGTGTTTCTTTTCTCAAAAATTTTCTTTAACGTGTGTGGGCATTTTGCCTACATGTATACCTATGCAGCCCATATACACATTGCTCATGGAGGCCCAGAAAAGACATTGGATATCCTGGGACTGAATTCCAGATGCTTTGAGTTACTATGTGGGTTCTGGGAATCAAACCTGAGTCCTCTGGAAGAGTAGCCAGTGCTCCTTAACTACTGAGCCATCTTTACACCCCTAGTTGATTTTCTTAATATAAGCAACAAGTTATTTTCCATTCTACAATCTGGACAGCTAAGCAGCTCTTAACACTCTTTGCAAGTTTACTAGCCTTTGGTTAGTGAACTGAGTCTGTGTTTGTGAAGTATCTGACCCATGTCCCCTCTTGTGCAGTTTCTTGGATTTAAATGTTTCACTTGGACCTGGAAGAACTGGTGGTTTTACTCAGTCTCTGTCGACCCATGCTTTCCTAAGCCTGAAGTGTTGGCCCTGCCTCTTGGGCTTTTAGAGGTAGCAGATGCAGTGAGAGCCATGAACTAAGTTGGAACATATATTATGTCGGATTTCCACACTTCAACACCCCACTCACATGGATGCCTTTAAAAGGGGCATTTTCATTTTCTAGAACTTTGGGACCATACATTTCTATTTCCTGGGACTTGAAGGTTCAGTTCTCACTGGAGAGTAGCAGACATACATAAATGTATTAAGGGACATTTCAGAACTGGATTTCAGAATCAACTGAATATTCTGTACTTCAGCCCTTACCCTCAGAGTGAACTGGCATTAGATTGTCTCTTGCTCAGAGTTACAAGTACTTCTGAATGGGAATTCTTCACTTCTCTGCCTGTTTTCCTGAACAGAGACAGCATCTCAGGGCATAGCTTCTAGAGGAAGGTGGACTGTGGTGGACTGTGTCCAGAGTGACCAACAGAGTCTGGGGGAGGGGACACAGCCAACCATTTCCTCACCACTTACAGACACTTATTAAAACTCACATCTTGGATTTTCCCTGGTGATCACTTTGTATCTCATTAAAAAAAAATGAGCACTATGATGATTGAATTTTTAAAATGTAGAAAACATGGAATCAAGATTAGTCTTGGAGATGTTTTTGGATGTTTTATTCAGTAAATGAGCAAGGAGTACAGGGTTACCATAGAGAGGTGAGTGCTTTCCAGGTGTTGAAGTTCTCAGGGGAAGTTGAACCAGTTAAAGGACAGATGCTGGATGTGTCTTTTTAGGCACCTCTTCTGGGACCAGATCCTGGAGAATCTTAAGGTCAATGCTAGGACAAGCTGGTGGTGAGGTTGTTTGCTTTCCTAGGGAGTGGGATTATTCTAAAAGAGCAGAAGGCTTTTCTCTGACTCCCTGGCACATGTGACACAAGAAGTCTCTGCTTCTGTACCTGGGGTGGGGTTAGGGGATCCCCTACATCTGTGATCACTGTGGCAAGAAGGCTCAGCCTGACTGGGAATTGGGGGAGCTGCTCGGTGGAGGGATCTGGACTCTCCATGGCTTCTGGAGGAGGCTGGGTCTGCATTTCTGTATGTTCTGGACCTTTATGCTTTACTTATCAACTGAAGAAAGGTGGGCATGAGGTGAGTGGCTCAGCATCCTTGGAAACACCTGGTCATCTGCTCACTGTTTAGGCAACAGGCTTCAGCCCAGCAGGACACCCTGCCAATGCGATCTTGGTCTGGTTTGATGAGGTTTGGTTGTTGGTTTATGAAAACAGATCCTGGGCATGCAGCTCACATCTCTTCCTTTATCCGCCCCTCTCTAATCAAAATGTAGAGAAGCACTGCAGCCATGCAGAGGTTGAGAAGAAGGGCTGAAACTTTAATCTGGAGCCATGGTACATTATTAGCACTCGGCTCATCCTTTCATTCTTTTGGTTTTCCTTTTGAGAAAGCCGTCTATAAAATTTTTTCACTGAGAATGATAAATGGGCTTGGTTTTCCCCACTTCTGGGGTTTGCATGCTCCATGACTGCACTTCCATTTTCCAATTTTCAGATATAACAAGTCCAGATGTGTGTGACCAAGAAGGTGCAGGTATCCCAGTGAGCTCAGTTTTCCTGTAATACACATGGTACTCGGACTGAGGGACACACAGGCAAGAGATAGAGATATCGATTCCTCTCCCATCGAAGTCTCAATCTGCTCATTCTTAAAAAAAAAAAACAAAAACAAAAAACAAAAACACTTTTTTGATCTATCCTATTAGGAAGCTAGTGGAAGTAGGGACTGTTTTGGTAGCTAAGCTGTGCATGTCTGTTTGTCCCTCAGGGAGCTGTCAGAGTGCCCTGAAAAACACAGGCTGCAGTGATGTGTCTGTAGAGCATTAAATTCCAGAGATTACCAGTGTAAGTGACCGGAATGCTGAAAATTGTGATCATTTTCAGCAGGGGCTTCCCTTCCCTGTGAATGGCATTTATCTGGCTGCTGGGACTTGAGGTATGGGGGCCAAGGCACATCTGTTATAAGATGCAACTGCTGGTGTTTTTGTTTTTGTTTTGAGAAGGCAAAGGCTATATACTCTTAGAATATTGAGACATAATTCAGAAGGGATGGTCAGGACTCCTGGGTATAACCAGATGGGAGATTGCTGAGCAAGGGTGAGTGTAAGCTGATGAGTACATACTATTTTCTTTTCTAGTTCTAAATGGGCAAGAAGAATGCAGTAGTAGTAGTAGTAGTAGTAGTAGTAGTAGTAGTAGTGTGTTTTTGTACATGAGTGCTCATAAGTGTGAGTGGAAAGAGTGTGTGTGTGTGTGTGTGTGTGTGAATGTGAGAGGTATGAGAATGTGAGTGTGTGTGTGTGTGTGTGTGTGTGTGTGTGAATATGAGTGGTCTGAGAATGTGAGGGTATGTGTATATGTGTGTGTGTGTGAATGTGAGTGGTATGAGTGTGTGTGTGTGTGTGTGAATGTGAGTGATATGAGAGTGTGAGGGTGTGTGTATGTGTATGTGTGTATGTGTGTGTGTGTGAATGTGAATGGTATGAGAGTGTGAGGGTGTGTGTATGTGTGTGTGTGTGTGTGTGTGTGTGAATGTGAGTGGTATGAGAATGTGAGGGTGTGTGTGTGTGCATGTGAATGCTGAAGTCAGAAGGTGTGTTCACCCATGTGGGCACATATAGAAGTACATGGTTGACATTGAACATCTTCTGGTATTTTTTTTCACATTCTATGGTATTTTTTGATACAAGGTCTTCTGGTGAACCTGGAATTCACAGATTTAGTCAGACTACCTGGGATCTGTTGAGCTCTGTCTTGCCCTGTCAGTGCTGGGATTAAAGGCACCCCTCTACACTGACCCTTTATGTGGTTGCTGGGGATCTGAACTTGAGCAAGCATAGGAGCACATTATCCTGAACCATCTCCCCAGGAAGGTATGGATGGAGACCGCTAAAGCAGACAGATAAATGCAAGAGACAATGTTTGTATGAAAGTAAACCGTGGGGAGCCTTGGTGAGGTCCTAGTGGTGAAATGGCAATTGTAATGATTGTAAGTTGGCACCCTCTGTGTCAGTGTTATTATTAGAAATGAACACACATTGCAGATCATTCATGTGATTTACTATTTTCTTAGCAGGATCAAGATGAAAGATTTGCCGTGGCATTTACAGTGATCAAATTAAGTTGGCATTAGATCCATTTAGTGACGCTAGGAATGATTCAGGGCTTTGCTTAATGCCTGGAGTCATGTAAATTAAACATCATGAATGATGACAGGGGCCATGACCTATTTTCTCTCAGAGTTCTGTATGCTATAAATTATACAGACCATTTCTTCTGTGCATCTGATGAGAGGAAGGATCTTGAAGTTGGTAATGGCATGACAGGAGATAGAAAAGCAGGTGAAGACTGAGAAGTAAGTAGTTAAATATAAATTGCAAAGATTTTAGTCTGTGTAGGAAAGTTAGCTTTGCTTTTATTAACAGGAGATAGATAGATAGATAGATATACAGATAGATAGATAGATAGATAGGAAGCATAGGCTTTCAAACAACAACATCAGCATGATACAAACAAACCCAAGCAAACAAATCTCAAATCCAACAACAAAAGAGCCAACATTTTAGAGGTTATGGAATGCCTTCTTTGTTCTTCTGGCTTTACTCCCTGTTTTTCTCTTACAGTACTTTTGAATACCTGAAATTCAGGCCACTAATTATTTTATTTATAAACTAGGGACTATGATGAGATGCTCACTCCTGGTTCATGTATTAAAAATACCTGTGAGGGGATGGATAACCAAATGTGCAGCAATTGGTTTAAAATCATCAAGATGTTCCAAGACGCGCAGATCTTGGGGTGACTCAGCCAGCTGCTGTCTGTAGGCAAGGGGTTCTGTAAACAAGTCTCGGACTCCAGGAAAGGCTTCTCGCCATGTGGATTACAACAGCTCCAGTAGATTACACAGCAGGTGGAAGGAAGAGTCTCCTGGAAAATGGTAGAAGACCCACCCTACTTCTCTAAGGACTTTAGGTACACACATTCCTAAGAGCATCAAGATGAATTTGTGTGGTCTTTGCTGGATCAATACAGCTCTCTTGCTGTTTCCTTATTCTCTTTCTCACTTCATTCATGTCAATGCTATCCAAGACAATTTCTGTGATGTTGGAAACATTCGATCTCCTTCTTTTAAAAAAGTTAAAGTTACATTATTATTTGCCTGCATGTGTGTGTCACAATGCCCGGGGGGAGGTCAGAAGACAACTTGTGGGGGTCAGTTCTCTCCTTCTACCACATAGGTTCCAGGCACCAAACTCAGACTCTTAAGTTTGGTGGCAATCACTTTTGCCCTTTAAGCCATCTTTCTGGTTTCATCTTTAAAAATGTTAGTGAACATGTAATTCTGCACTGTCCAAAATGGTAAGTCACTAGCCACCGGTATCTACGGGATACTTGAAATGTAGCCAGCATGCCTGCTTTGGAAAGGAACCATATTTTGGCTTGTTAAATTTGAATGCAAATCCCCAGCCCCTGGTCTAAGTGCTTGGTATTGGAATAGAGTTTTAACTAAATATTGAAGATGACTCAGCCATAGGAGGATTTCAAAGGACAGTTGACAGTGTGGTGCAAAGAGGGATGGAGCGGAGGAACATTCAATAGAATTAGAATTAGCAAATGGTTCTGGGGTGGGCGGGTTCTGTGATGTTCTCAGTGAATCAAGAAGAAAAGACCTTGGTGTTCCATGAGGTGTGAGAGTCTCAGGAACACACACACACACACACACACACACACACACACACACACACACACTCATGCAAGTGCATTTATACACACACATGCATACACACTCATGCACACACACATGATATGCACTTACACATGTACACATGTACACTTCCACCCCAACACGCACACATTTACACACACATTTACAGGTACATACATCACACATGCACATACATGCAAACAACCACCCACCCACTGGCACAAACACATATACCATTCTTATTTTCTCCAGGGATCTCTAAAAAATGAGAAAAGGGAATAAGAAAGTAAAGAGTATTCTATTCATCTAAATACGAGACTCAAGTGTTATAGGACATTCGGAAAAAATGATGGGTTACAGAGATAGTCGAAAGATAATATATTTATATATATGTAAACACACACATATATATGCATAGAGAGAGAGAGAGGGAGGGAGAGAGAGAGAGAGAGAGAGAGAGAGAGAGAGAGAGAGAGAGAGAGGAAAATTTCCCAGGGAAAGGAATCCTGGTCTTTTCTGATTGGATGGGCAGGATCAAGGCAGCAGGCAGATCAGGTCAGTACAATAAGGAGGAAAAGCCCTTCCTGGGCTTAATGTTGTGAGTTGAGGCTGAAAATAACTAGCACCTGGCACTCATTATAAGGACTGGCAAATTTATAGTAGTTGGTGTAAACAGCAATACAAAATGAAAATCTAATGTCGTGCTGAGAGATAGAGGGGCAGAGACTTGCAGCCTTACAACTGGGAGAGATCCTTGTGTGCTGGCGTGGCCAGAGTGTGATGGGCTCGGACTGAGTAGAAAGCATAAGGAGAAACCATATCCCCAAAATGACAGTAGGAGCTGGTTATTTGAAAGTTAGGTCATGATCAGAAATGATGCTTGACCCAGAGGATGATGGGAGGGCACAAGACACAGGGTCGTGAGACAGGCTTGGAAAGTATATTTTCTGGACAAGAACAGTGATGTTAAAATAGTCAAGAGTGGCCTGAGGAGGAGTTCTGGCAAGGTGAGATGGTTGCACACCTGGGAAAAGTCTTCTCTGACAGACCTCACATCATCGTCACAAGTAGATCTGACAGCTACCATGTGGCTTCTGACTTTCATTTTATACGGAAGCTGCCACCCAGACCAATGTGACATTTCAGATGGAGCTTAAGAGATTAATCCAATGTCTCCTTTATGCAACAGCCCAGAGCAATTGAAAGAAGTTACTATGGTTACTACAGAGGACTAAAATTAAGATCAAAGGTGATGATTTAAAATCCAAGGAAAAAGAATAGGTTTGAACTACAGCTGGTATTTGCGCATTGTGTGGACTATCTGCTTGTCTTCAGCAAAGGTATCTCTTTATGAAGCAATAGCAACACACAGTTTAGTGGTTCAAGCAGCCCTGAGAGGTAGTACAGAGTCCTGGGCAGCAACATGGAACCCTGCGAGGCTTAGAAATGAAGAGGAAGAAATTAGGTTTAGAATATGTGTGAGATTTCTTTTAGGCGCAATTATCATCCAGTCTGATGATTATTGTTGACTTGGCGGGTAGGTTTGGGGGAATCTCTTAGACTCTATTGGCAAACATATTTCTCTTAAAAGTAGTC
>JADRCD010231525.1:0-26997 GCA_019843815.1 Montemys delectorum | reverse complement strand
TGTGTGTGTGTGTGTGTGTGTGTGTGTGTGTGTGTGTGTGTGTGTGTGTGACAACACAGACAGACTAGCCTGGCTCGCACTCTGATTTCCAAGCAGATGCTGAGCACTAGCCAAATATACACACATACATGCCTTCATTTCTCTTCATTGGAGACAAGGGTTCATGTAGCCCAGAACAGCTTCAAACTCCCCAATAGCCAGAAACAACCTTAATCTCCTGATCCTCCTGCCTCCACCTCCCAAGTACTGGGATTACAAGTGTGCCCTGCTATGCCTGTGCCTATTTATGAGGTACACAGGGGCAGAGGAGGCGGGGTAGGACTTCCTGCAAGGCAGGAAAGCCCTCAACCAACTGAAGCTCCCCTGCAGCCCCTCCTTTCCATGGCGGTTCCTGTAAGGAAGGACAACCATGTCTTCAGGAGACACACATACATGCCTGCTCAAGAAGGAGCCCGTGACAATCAGAGTAAGAACAGCAAAGACAAGCGCAACGAGCCAACTCTCACTCTCACACAACTAAAGTCAAGAGCCACGTGCGTTATATAGCCGCCAACATCATTTTATATTTTAAATTTTGAACTAGTTATCCATGTTCATATAAAATCGGGAAGGCTCATGTTTTTGTTTTGTTTTGTTTGTTTTCCAATCAAGATTTTTGCCTTCCCGAAATAGCAGAAATTCTACCAGCTGCCTACATGCCAGTTTTTAATTTGAGACCAATCTGGTATTTCCCACAGATATCCTCATTACCCCTCTGCCTTTATATCTACGGAACTCATTGGAATTAGCTCCTCCACCACCATTAGCAGAGCCCAGAGTGCTGACACCACAGCTCCGTATCTGCTTCCTATTCACAGCTATAGCAATTACCATGAACTGGGGAGCTCAAAACCACACCAGTCTGTTACCTTAAGAGCAACGGTGATGGTGTAGTCGGCCTCCTTGATACTGACTGAGCTTACAGATTACAGTATGGAGTATGGGGCTACGGAGGATACAGGCCAACCTGGGCTATAGACTTGTGGTGGTTTGAGTGTGCTTGGCCCGTGGAAGGTGGTGCTTTTAAGGAGGTGTGGCCTTGTTAGAAGAAGTGTGTCACTGTGGAAGTGGGCTTTGAGGTCTCCCCTAGGAGAGCTCCATGCACTGTGGAAAAGACCCTCCTCCTGGTTGGTTGAAAAAAACAGTCCCCTCTTGGCTGCCTGCAGAACAGAGTCTCCTTCCGGCCGCCTTCCAGTCAAGATGTAGAACTCTGAGCTCCTCTTCCAGCATCGTGCCTGCCTGCATGATGCCATGCTTCCCCCATGATGATAACAAACTAAACCTCTGAAAATAAAAGCCAGCCCCAATTAAATGTTTTCTTTTATAAGAGTCACCTTGGTCATGGTATCTCTTCACAGCAATAGAAACCCTAATCAAGGCATGACTTGAGATCCTTTTTCCAAAATCATACACACACACTCACACAGACCAGGGAGAGACAGAGACAAAGAGAGACAAAGAGAGAGACAGACAGAGATTGTATGGCTCTGGAGGCCGGAAATGCTAACTGTATCTGATGAGCTATGGAGGGGCTGGCTGGAGGGTATGCTTCCCGGAAGCTAGCAGGGGAACATACTTTCTTGCCTTTTGCAGCTCTTGAAGGCCATTTGTATTTTTGGTCTGTGGTCTGTTCCTCCATCCTAATTGTTAATAGTGAAAGTCTTCCAAAATGCTCTGTAGCACCCCCTCCTCGCTGTTACAAGGGCCCATTGGTTAACAATGACAACACTTAAGCTTTACATGGAACCCACCTACGCATTGGATAAGTCAGCCCCCCTCCCCCTCCGCTCCCTCCCACCTCTGTGAACATTTAACTTCTTTACTTCTTCACTCTACCTTACCCTGGTACATTCCCAACTCCAGAGGGTAAGAACATGGGTATTTATTCCTTCACCCTTGCTACAAACTCCACCCTCAAAATGAAACACAGAAACCCCTTCAAGCATACATATGTGGAAACTCTTCCTCACACAATCAGAAAAGCCAAGGAAAGCGTGGAGGCGCACGCATTGTACTAGTCACTTTCCCTGTCTCTGTGACAAAATCGCTGAAGAAAATAGGGTTTGTTTTGGCTGCTGGAACTACCACAGCCGGAGAACGTGACAGAGCTCATAGAGGCAGATACATCCAACTTGTCACATCTGGGACAGCCAGGAATCAGAGCAGGAACTTCTGCCCCTCACCTCACTTGCTCCAGTCCTCCTTCCTTCCTTAGGAGAGCCCCTTTGGAAATGCCCACAACATCCTCAGGTATTTTTCCTAGGTCAGTCGGAATCCAGTCAAGTTGACAATGGGAATTAACCACCACACACATCAACCCCAGCAAGAACAGGGGAAGACTGGGCTTTCCTAACACTAGACCCAGCTCGTTCCAGTTTCCCAAGTTAATTCTTTCTTGAGGCACGTCACTACTCAATGTGGACACTTTCAATCAACTACCCCCATACTTTCTATTTGAAAGTATTTAAAGGAAATTAAAGAAACTTATCATAGTTAATATTTCTGTTTCTATGATTAAACATTATGACCAAAAGCAACTTAGGAAAGAAAGAGGTTCATTTTACTTTATAGACTATAGTTCATCCCTGCATCACCGAGGGAAACTGAGGCAGAAACTCAAGGCAGGAGCTAGAAGCAGAAGCCACAAAAGACTTTGTGATGTCTGGCTCACATTCAACTCTTCTCTTACACAGCCTAGGCCCACCCATTCAGAGCCGGTTCCCACCCACAGTGAGCTGGACCTTCTTACATCAATTAGCAATCAAAAAAAGCTCCCCAGACATCCCCACGGGCCAGTCTGTCGGAGACCAACTCCTCAGTTAGCCAGCACAGAACTAGACTAGAATGTTCTTTTTTAAAAAATTGTTCTCCCTAAAAATAATCTATGAGACGAGTTGTCTTTGGACTTCATTTTGAATAAACTTACAGGGTTGTATTGAAGAAAGCAAACAACTGAAGTACACCTTGAACTTTGAACACAGTGGGGAAGGAATACATCTTGATTAAGTTGGGGCTTTAAATTCAAAGCTTTGGAGGTGGTGAAGGGAAATGAATTAAGTAATCCAACATCATCCCTGGCTGGTTTCTAGCCCTGACTGGCTGGCTGGCTGCTGGTGAGAGGTGCTGCCTCCATTTGCTTTTGTCAGCCGGTTTGCATTTTCTTTGGTCATATGCTCTCCATGACCTTGAGCTGGCAGCAGGGCCTCCTGCCTCTGCGCTTTTGGGTTATGCAGCTGTCAAATGGAAATTATTATTCCAGCCCCGGTTTTCCCTAGATGGGCAGGGAATACCTCAAAAGCCCAAACCTTGATTTGAAAAATCATTTGAGAAATGGTTCTTCAAGCTCATCCTGTCTCTATGAGAGCAATCAATTGCTTCTCTAACCAGACTGGTCATCTCTGATCATACTGGTCATCTCAGATCAGACTGGTTGTCTCTGATCAAACTGGTCATCTCTGATCAGACTGGTCATCTCAGATCAGACTGGTTGTCTCTCATGTGCTGGGAGCCTTCACCTCCCAATTGAACATGGCAAGTCTCTTCTTGTCCCTCAACAAACCTGCTCACCACATCCACTGGGACAGTCTTTTAAAAAATATATTGCCTGGTTAAAATATTGCAATGGCTTTCCATTGCCATCTGTGCAGGAGCTGATCCACATGGAGACCTGGCCCCTGCTTCCTTCTTTGGCCACATCTTCTACACACTTGGTGGGCTCCCTGCTTCCTTTCTTCCTGAGTCTTGTACCATTCGGTTTCTTAACAGCTGCTACTCACTACTCCCCCTCCCCCACTTTGTTATCATCTTGTCCTCCCTCCTCCTGGTCTTGGTTCTTAAGCACAAAGCACAGGAAGAAACTCTGACATGGAAATCTTCATCTTGGGTTTTCTACATTGACCTAATATTTAACGTTCTACCATACTAGGTAAACAGACACTTAATTAGACCCATTTACCCAACCTCAAATCCTGAGCCCTCAATCAATACATCTAAGTAAATGAAAGATCTGAGCCTTGGCTGCAGGCTCTTGGGGGAGATTGTTGGAACTAATCTGGGGAGATCTTGTGTGGGGTTTCCTTGCTATGTAATATCTTTGTCTCTCTTTGGATCAGGACAATCCTAGGCTCACAAAATGAGTCTGGAAGCTTCCTCTTTTTGGAATTTTGGGGAGATCTTGTGGAAGCTCTGGTGTGTCAACCATTCCTTTAAAGGCAGTGATCAGCCCTAAGGCCATGTGGGTGTCTCTTGGTTGGAAAATTTTTGATTGCTGACTCAGTATCCTTATTTATTATTGGTTTGTTCTAATTTTCCATTTCTTCATGTTTATTCATTTTCATTCATCAGTTGCATGCTTCCAGAAATTTGTTCGTTTATTCTAAGTCACCTGATTGGTTGAGATATAATTGCTCATAACAGTCCCTTATAGAATTTTATTTATTTATGGCAAGCACACTTTCTCACTGAGCCATCTTGCCAACCATGTATTTATTAACTTATTTATTTATTTATTTATTTATTTATTTATTTATTTATGTGGAATAGGTTCTAATATCTTCTCGTTTCTGATTTTGTTCTCTTGAATCTACTCTTCTATTCCCAAAGTAAGAAAGGGAAGAAAAGAAACTCTTTTCTCTTTACACGACTCCCTCTGACCCCCGCACTATTTCCCTATCCCCCCACTGGATTTGTTTTCTATATAATCTTTGTTTCTCTCCTGCTTACTTCAAGCTTAGTTTCATTTTTCCTTGAGGAAAAAATACAGTTAACTTGTATCTTATCTGAGATTTCATTTCTTTTACTTTGAGACAGTTTCTTTTTTCTTTAAAAAAAAAAATACTTTTAATACTTTATGTGAATGTGTGTACCGGAGCATATGTGTACATATACATGTTTACAGGTGCCTGTGGAGGCTAGAGGAAGTCAGATTTCCTGGAAACAGAGTTACAGGCAGTTGTGAGCTGCCACAATATATGCTGGGAAGCAAACCCCAGGGCCTGACAGAGCAGCAAACGCCCTTAGCCACGGAACCATCTCTCCAGCCCCAGGTCTTCATCTTGTTCAGTGTTGGCATTCACTCTAAATGTTTCAGCTAATGCTTTTTTTACTGGGAATCTGACAAGTTACATTTTAATTTCAGTATTTGTTCAAATGTTTTATAAATTCTTGAGATTTCTTCACCAAACCCTTAGTTCACAGTTGGAGACTCAGCTGCTCCTGTTTTGAGTTTCTAGACTGATTCAGCCATTGTAGGAAAAGGTACATGGTGTGACTTCAGTCACGTCCACACACTGTCCACACACTATCCACACACTGTCCCCACGCTGTCCCCACGCTGTCCACACGCTATTTATGTGTTGATGTGCTACCTCGACTAGATGATCAGCTATTAAATAAACTTCAGAACAGCAAATTGTGTTTACAAGATCAAAGTGCAAAAATCCATCGTAGAAATATACCTTAACACCAGACAATGTCACATGAATCTAAGGAGAAAACCACACTTGCAGCAGGCCTAAAAAATATAATACTTAGAAAAGAACGCTGGGCAGTGGTAGTGCATGCCTTTAATCCCAGCACTTGGGAGGCAGAGGCAGGCAGATTTCTGAGTTCGAGGCCAGCCTGGTCTACAGAGTGAGTTCCAGGACAGCCAGGGCTACACAGAGAAACCCTGTCTCGAAAAAACAAAACAAAACTTTAGCCAAGGATGTAAAATAATCTTTCACTAAAAACTAGACAAAAATTGGGCACAGGAGTAAAGAAGGCACCGTGACGGAAAGGCATTGTGTTCTCATGAGCTTAATATCTTTAAAATGCCTAGAAAGTGCTCCACAGGGAGTCGCTGTCAGAGTCCTATTATCATTTTTGTAGAAATAGAAAAAATATATAAAATTTTTATAAAACTACCAAAGGTGTAGAGTCATAGTTACTGGTTTTATACAATGATTTTATAAATGAGCTATAATAGCTGTCAACAATGTTTTGATAATTAACAGTGTGCATGTGCGTGCCTACATGTGTGTGTGCATATGCGTGTGTGTGTGTGTGTGTGTGTATGTGTGTGTGTGTGTGTGTGTGTGGATGTGTGTGTGTGCATAGAGGTTCGTATCTATAAATTCTAGCACTTGGGAGGATGAAACAGGAGGATCATGTATTCAAGGCCAGCTTTGGGCATACAGACATTATTTTAAAAAATAAACAAAAATCCCTATTAACATAGATAATAGAACAAAGAAAAATCTCATAAATAAAATCATATATATACACATATGTATATATATGTATCTATCAGATCTTTAACCAGGTGTCAAGAAAACACAAGGAGGCACAGAGAGGCTCTGGGTTCTTTTACAATTTTTGGACAATATTTTTATCACAGATATCAGATATCATAGGCCAAAGAGTGAGATTACACCTTTGTCTCCTAATATGCCTAAGAGTCAGTTCAAACTATTTGTTTTAATTCATAGAAACATAGATGGTGTTTGTCAGAGGCCAGATTTGAAGAGGGAGACATGGAGCTGCCACTCAGAAGACACGAAAGTGTACTTACACAGAAGTCGTCGATCTGTATAGCTCCTGGCCTATACCATAGTGTGCACATATTGTACAAGTGCCAATCTCATCCTAAGTATCCTTACCACAGTTAAGAGTTCATTCACTCATTCATTCATTAATCTAGCCATGTAGCCATCAGGTCTTTCCCCAATGTCTGCTCTCCAGATATTTATCTAAGTTTCTAGGTGAATAGCTCATGAATCTAAAGCTGGAAACAACCAATATATCTGTAGGTGGAGAGCCAAGAAGACACCGAGCGCACAGGTTGCCCTGCAGAGAACTCATCAGTCTGGATTACTTAATAATGTTACCTCACTGCCACTCGGTGAACTTAAAGTATGCATTTTGGCTACACTGGAGTTAAGCTCAAATACTGGGTGCACACATTTTAAGTA
The DNA here is from genome assembly GCA_019843815.1 of Montemys delectorum. NCBI lineage: Eukaryota > Metazoa > Chordata > Mammalia > Rodentia > Muridae > Montemys > Montemys delectorum. The sequence continues at coordinate 20,008 of JADRCD010231525.1, read as the reverse complement.
TGTTCTTTTTCTTAGGAGATGAATGTAGAATAGATGGAGTGGTTTGGTTCAGACTAAAATGCAGTCACTACACTTCTCAGCATACACATTTATAGATGTATAAACACTATAATTACAATTCTTACTATTATTAGCAAGGTTTAGGAGAGAGTGGGGTGTGTGGGTGATTCAGGCATGTGGTTCAAAACAACTCAAGCCTTACTTATACCCCTGGGCATTCATGGGCACTGCTGGCATTATAAGTACAAACAAAGGACTCACTATCACCCTTCTTGTTGGCTCCAATATGTTTGAAGTAACAGATTTTGTAAATTCATCAATTTATTAAGACAGGAAAATTAGAAATGATATGAAAATATTAACTCAGAAGAAAAGCTGCACTGGTACAATGTGACTGTTTCAGTTGATTTCCTTCCTCTATGTAAATTCACATGCTTTGGACTTGGATCAAAACACATAAAGTTTTATACTCCTTGAAATAATAAATTATATCATACTTTAATAGTGTCATGTATTTTTGTGTTTTATGGTATTTTTATTTAGGTTTGGATTTAGATTTGAGAATATTGTGCAGTGTGCTTTGATCATGTTCATTGCCTTCCCTACCCATCTTACTTTCACACACACACACACACACACACACACACACACACTCACACACATACACTCACACACACACACACATATTCCAATAGTGTAATTTGTTCTGCCCATATATTCTTGAATATACAGCCTTCTACTGGAGTGTGATTGACTTACCATGAGCTACACTCTTAAAGAAAATGTACTCTCAGAACTTCAACTCCTAGGTCATTGTACTGGCTGCTTCCCTGGAAGCCTGATGCCACTCAGGACAACCAGAGACCAGCAGCCATCAAGGACTACGAGCTGCACTTGAAGTCCCAGAAGCCTGCTACCACAGGTACCACCAATATTAAAGACAATTACCAGCCAATATCAAAGATAGGTAAAGGCCAGTGCAAGAACACAATCAACAAAAGCCAGGGCAATATGGCACCATTAGAACCATGAATGCACACTTACTGCAACAAGCACAAGATATCCTAACACATGTGAATAGCCAGACAGTGACCCGGAATCAAAAGCTGCAAGGGTGAAAAACCAAGTGAAATAGGAAGTAAGACTCTTAGAAAGAGAAAGGGAAAGAGAAAGGAAGGAAGAAAAAAGAGAGAGAGAATGAGGGGGAGCAAGGGACAAGAAGGGAGGGAAAGAGGGGAGGAGGGAGGGAGGGAGGGAGGGAAGAAAGCAAGCCTACTACCTCCCAGCAGCTGTCAGCTCCCAATGGTTCCCTGGCTAGGGATGGGACTTTGTGTCCCTCTCCCCTCTCCATGGTCACATTTTTTTTTCTGGTTTGAGTTTGCACAAGTCTTGCGCATGCTGTCACAGCTGTTGTGAGTTAACGTGTGCCATACTGCTGTGACCAAAACATGTTCTCTCCTTGTAGTCTTCCTTTGCAGGTTGGCTGGCTTTTACTAGTCATGTCCTGGCTTCCAGAAAGATCCCTGAGCCGCAGGGGAGAGGAGGAGATTGGTATGTCTCATTTAGGGCTGAGAATTCTTCAGTGTCTTGGCCATCTTGGCTAGCTGTGGGTGTCTGTATTTGTCCTGACCTACTACCAACAAAAGCTTCTCTGACAAGAGTTGAAAGATGTATTTATCTGTGGGTATACCAACAAATCACTAGGGACTATCCGTTGAGCTTAGTAATAATAATAGGTGCTCTCCTAAGGCCTATGACTTGTCCAGCCACAGGTTCCTTGCTCAATAAATGGTGGGGGCGAATGTTTTGCCAACATCTATATATGTATACCACGTGTGTGTGGTGCCAGCAGAGTCCAGACAATAGCATCAAATATCCCTGTAATTGAAGTTCTCCATGGTTGTGAGCCACCATGGGGATGGGGGTACTGAAAGTTGATCCTGGATCTTCTGCAATTGCAACAAGTGCTCCTAACCACTGAGCCATCTTTCTGGGACTCATCATGGGCACAACTTTCAAAGCCCTGACAACACAGAGCCCTCAACTTCTTCCAAGGCAAATGGGATGTAAACAAAACACAGACACCATCAAAAGCAGCATGATTTGTGTCTCATAGTTATTGCTCCTTTCTTTTTAGCATGAAAATGTGGAGTGTGGCTGCAAGTATACCATCTAGGCCAGTGGGGCTGAGTGTGGTCTTTGTAAGAGCTCTCCTTTCCTTGCATCTCCCAGGTCCTTCTGCTGTTGCCTTGTGGACCACTGACAGTATTTCATACTTTGTTTCTGATAGCACAGTCAACAGAATAAATGAAAGCCTTCTAGGTTCTTGCTCTGCCTCTTTCCCTCCTTCATCCTTGACCCCGGAGGTTTTTGGATGCTCCTCTGAACCTTGGTGGTCAGGAGACAACCTCGGGTGCTGTTCTTAGCCACATAGGAACTTACCAAATAGGTGAGGCTGGCTGGTCAGGACTTGGCACTGCCTCACCAGTGCTGGGATCACAAATGCCTGCTGCTGTGCTCGGCCCTTTACTATTCCATGTCTCTGGGTGTGGTTTTCAGTTGGGGTGGGGGAGTTACACTTGATAGGGAAGAGCCAATAAAGGACCCCACCCCAGTGTTGCCCGGATTTCAGCTGGCTCCTCTATCTCACAGTATGTCTAATTGGCAGGTCTATCTCTCTGATGTCTCCCCCACTAATCTGCATATTTATTCTTGGTGGATGATCACACTGTGAAAATTGTTACAAGTTGGCAGGTCCTTAAGTCACTGGTAACAAAGTCTCATTTAATTGTGTTGGGATTCTTGGAAGCTTTAACCAAACTTCCGTACCATTTATTCTTCTTAGTGAATATCAGATTTTACTGTTGGCTATTGGAGAACTAGGAATTTCCCCAAGATTGCGATTGCAACCATTTTAAGGCTACAAATTAACTTAGGAAGCCTTCCCTCTCTTTAGAATACTAAAATCCACTGTTGAGAAATATGCCTTTCCATGCCATGACTGATATTCCTTGACTTCAGAAAGACTTTCTTTGTCTTTATTTTTAAACATGCATTTCTCATAGTTTTGGTAGAGAGATTCTATCGATAAGGCAAGTTTAATAAATGTATTATACAGTCTCTAATGTATTAACGTGATGTAAAAAGATATTTGCTCACGTGCAGTTACTTTACACATAATCCTCTTTTTAAGACCAACTGCTTCTAGTCCTTTTCACGGATTTTCAAATGATTCTCGTCAGTATTCCAGATAGACAAGCTTACCAACGGCTAGTGGCGCTTTACACAATCCCACGTGGTTGTACTGCGATACGTAAAACCAGACAGTTCACTGAAAAGAATACGAAAGTTCCTTAAAGAAGTGGCCAATAGTTTAGGGAGGTAGTTCAGTGGGCAGAGCACTTGCAGCACAAGCATGAGGACCCAAGTTCAGATCCCCAGCCAATCCCTTTTGGACCCAAACATTTGGGAACAAAAACCCCATGCCATAACCCCAGTGGTAGATATGTGACTGCTGATAGATCCTTGGAGCTTAACAGTCAGGCATCCCAGCCAAATGGATGGGTTCTGGGCTCAGTGAGAGACTCTACCTCAAGAAAATCAGGGAAAGGGTGACTGAGGAAGGGAAAGCACGTGATGTCAACCTCTGACACAGGCACACGCAGCTGACAGCACACACGTGTGGACAGAAGACAGTAATTCCTACATGCTGTAAAGTCACGTACCACACTTATCAGGCCAAAATCCAAGCATTCTAGAGTGTACCATGCTGGTGGAAGAGGTAAAATCTGGTTACTTCAAAAGTTAATGGTGAGATGCCAAGAGAAATCTGAGCACAAACAAATTCTCCAGTATCTGTGGAAGCACATGCAAAGCCCTTCATCATGGAGCCTAGGAATTTACATCAAGACTCATCAGCAAAACTGAAAAGTGATATTCAAAAATAAAATTTAATTTGAATTTTTTAAACTCATGAATTAGTCTAATTATTTCTGTTTGTTTTGTGAATTGGGAAAATTAACTGTTCTCTAAGGATAAGAACAGTCTGTGCCCCCACGTCTTGGTCTCCTTGCCTGTCTCATTTTGTTTGAAGTGCTTGATTTGTTTAAGAAATTTATATTAGTTTCAGCAACTTCTTTTTTTGGGGGGGAAGGGGGCTCGAGACAGGGTTTCTCTGTATAGCCTTGGCTGTCCTGGAACTCACTCTGTAGACCAGGCTGGCCTCGAACTCAGAAATCCGCCTGCCTCTGCCTCCCAAGTGCTGGGATTAAAGGTGTGTGCCACCACCGCCTGGCTTTTCAGCAACTTCTTTATATAACAGTCTACAATCTTGAAAAAGTTTTAAAACCTTGAAATTAGAACAATTTCTTATTGATGTAAGTGTTGGTTTTATTGAATTAGACACTACTAACTGTTGATCATTTTGATTTGCAAATTTTGTTGCTTTTTAGCTTATTGAAGTTTGTCTTATAGATGTGTATACAGACATGTATAAAACCCACACACATGTGCACACCTATGTTTGATATCAAACTCACTGTGCCAGCGTTCCTCCATTCTGTAATTCTTACTGTATAAATTTCCAGGACATAAACTTATGTATCATTTTTTTCATTCTTCATTTTAATTTCCCTTTCTTTGCCTTGGAATTATGGGGTGGGGGGGATTTCTTAGTTGGCTTTGTTGCAACAACCCTGTCCTGGCAATAGCTTTGTACTCTCAGTTTAAAATGTTTCCTCACGCTTACAAAATGGAGAAATGGAGTAAAAAGACAAAGGCTTTGGGTAAAGATGTACAAGTCTTATGCAGTGTTGGTACAGAGAGTGAAAAAGTCTATCTCAACCTCAAGTGACTGCGGCTTCCAAGACAGAGTGCATGTGAGTTAGGAGACTGTCTCTGTGTGCTCTTGTCTCTCAGTGTGCGTTTCTTGTTGTGTTCCAGTCCTGTGTGTCACCTCCCACTTCTCCCTAACCCCCACCCCACCCCCACCCTACCCCCTATACCTCCCACCCCTGCCTTCCAACTCTCTTTGGTAAACATTTTGTCTAGTTCTTCCCAATGGGATGTCTTCACTAGAAATTCTACTTCCTACCACTAACAATTGAGGGGGAAGCACAGGGGTTACTTCTCAACGGCCTGGTTTTGCTTGGCTATGGGAGTCCTTTTGTATTATATTTCTGTCCCTATTATAGGTCACTTGACCCAGAAAGACAAAACCCACTTGTTCTCTGTCATGTGTGAATTCTAGTTTAATGCATTTAAGTGCTGGTGTGTAGATATGGCCTGTGGGACTAGAGTAGACAGAGAGACCATAAAAGTACTGGAGAACGGGGCAGAGGCAATAGGACATATGAGACTTGAAAGCAGGAAGGCAGTGCACAGAGGAAGGAGAGGGGTATCTATGTGGGCACACTTGTGGGTGTTCATGGAGGCCAGAGGTTGACATCAGGATATCTTCCCCGATGTTCTACCTCATCTTTTAAAAAAGGTCTCTCATTGAATCTAGAGCTTGCTGGGGACACATGGCTGGCTGGCCAGCAAACAAGGGATTCTCCTGTTACAGCTGTCCCTTGTCCCTTGGGTTCTAGGGATCTGAACTCAATTCTCTCACATGCACTTGTCAATCACTTTACACTCTGAGCCACTTCCCTTGTCCCTTATTTTTGTTACTATTTTCATTTTCAGTCAGTTCCAGAAGATTCTAGAACTCTGTCAGATGTTGCCCAGCAGGTGATAGGTGATTTGCTATAACTTGGTATTTTAGAAATGAGCACTGCCTCTCTATGGAATCAACAAACACTCTCAGAAGACATAAGAGGCAGCATGTCCAGAGTCTGTAGGATGAAGATCTGACAAGAGCCACAAAACACACACTTCAGTTCAAAACAAAGAAGATGGCTTCAGAGTGAAACTCGTGTCCTTGAGGTAGACATTTCTAAGTAGCAAACCTATTAAAATCTTTACTATCACAGTCTACAAGAAAGATGGGCAGACAGAGACAAAGGGGCCTAGAGTAGGGGTGTATGTGTGTGTGGGGGGAGGGGTATCTGTGTGTGTGTTGTGTGTGTGTGTGTGTGTGTGCGCGAGCGCGCATGGGGGTGTGTGTGAGGGGAGTGTTTTGTTTTGGTTTGGTTTTTGTGATACATTTCTTCCATATCTCTTCAATGCTATCATTAGAACCTGAAATTTAAAACCTTTTAGGAGTAAAAATTTTGATAATATCTCAGTGAAAACACTGGATATTTTGTAATGAAATGATTTTGTATCCATGCATGTATTTAATTGCCAAGATTTTGTGCTGTGTTTGTGACATAGTAGGCACTCTTCTGGGTACTACAGACAAAGCCATTAACAAGAGCCTGAACATGATCTTAGTTTATAAGAGGAAGAAATAGCCAAAGATTTAAGTGGGTGGGTGTATGAATGTGAATGCATGGATGCATGGATGATTGGTTGATAGAAAGACAGGCCTGCAGACAGACAGATGTTTGGAAGGATAGGTAAATAGATCGTTATGTGGATATATGGATAATATGGATGGGGAGGGGCGGTTTGAGTGGGAAATGGCCTCTATAGGCTCAGACACTTAAACACTTGGTCCCAGTTGGTGGCACTCGTTGAAGAGGTGGTGCAGCCTTGCTAAAGGAACTACGTCTGGGAGTAGGCTTGGAGAGTTCATAGCCCAGCACCCCTTCTAGTTCACTCTCTGATCCCTATGTGTGGCTGAAGATGTGATCTTGAGGCTTCCTGTCCTGCCACTGTGCCCCCATGCTGCTTGCTGACATCCTCCCTACCATTATGGACTCTCTCTCTTCTACAATCATAAGCCAAAAGAAACTATTTCTTTCCTAAGTTGCTTTTGGTTGTGGTGTTTTATGACAGCAATAGAGTAACTAATATAAACAGATAGGTGATGATAAACAGATAGATATATTGATAGATGACAGGTAATGAGAAGAAGTATAAGAGGACAGATGGATGTGGACACATAAATACTAGGTAGATAGATCATAAATTATTGGGTGGGTAAGGAAATGATAGATAACAGAACAGCAGATAGATGTATGGATAGCATAGATGATGACAGAAAAGATGTAATTAACCACATGTTTACGTGGAATTCTAGGAATGAAAATATACTATATCCCTCCTTAGATTTAATCACCTATGAAAAGCTCATTAGCATATCAATACACTAGCAATTCTCACAAGTTGGATGAAGTATATGTGTGCTATGGCTTGAATTCATTCCATCAAGCTTCATGCACTGGAAACATAGCCCCCAAACACCCATTAATGGTATTTGGAAATGGGTCCCTTGATAGTTAATTAAGATTTGTCAAGGAGAGTTTCTGCCTAGGATGATCCTTCTGGCCCAGCATGCAGTGCTCTCTGGCATGTAGATGGAGCCACAAGTTCCTCACCAGAAGATAAGCAGATCCCAGCACCATGTCCACGGAACTCCCAGCCTCCATAATGATGAGCTAAGTTCTATTCCTTATAAAATAGCCAGTGCAAGGCTGGGCTGTAGAACCCGGGCTTCATGAGACTGGATCCACACAGATGCTCAATCCTGTGTTCACATGAGCACCATTGTGCTGATGGAAGACTCTGTGAGACACTCAGAGAGTCCTAGCCCCAATGTGCTACCCATAGATCACAGCTTGACAATGGATCGCTGCAATAACATGAGGTTTATTGATCCAACGTGCGTGGCCAATACATGTGGGGTTACTCACCCAAGTAGGTTGAGGCAACAAAGAACTCAGAAAGCACACATCTTTTATACTTTACAGAGGCAACAGGGCTAGTTGGTTTATTCCGATTGGTGCAGTATCGAACAAAGGATCTCTTCAGGCATTGGTTGGCTTACTCAAGAGGACTGTTCTTGGCTGCATTTGTCCCCTTACCTAACTCCTGTACCTGGAAGGTCCCTGGAATTGGTCAAGCTGGAAAGTCCTGGAATTTTAGTTAGTGGGGTCAGGGTGTTCTCAGAGTTCAGTACAGGGAGGGGTAGAACATCTAATCTGTTCTTACAGATCTTATCAGTTATTTTATGTTCTGGTCAGCTTTTGGTTCATCCCAGCCCTCCTGACCTTAAAAACTTTGTTCTTCTTATACAAGCAGATGTCTCTACTGTAGGTAGTTTTGGCTTATTATTTCTTTCTCAAAAGTCTTGTTTTTACCTTTATTTCTACATTCCCAGAATTCTGTTTTTCCCTTTATTACTTCACTGACAGGTGTGAAGCAGGCCGTTCACACTAACGCAGCCCCTGAATCTCACAACACATGCTTATGAAGTCCTAAATCTAAAATATAGATGATGATCAGGATGAACTAAAGTCCAAATTTGTTTCATCATTTAAGTGTGAACACTTTAAAAAGAAATACAATTTTATATTTGGGTATGAATATTGGGTATGAATACAGTGAAACAGGAAGCCACAGTAACCATGCCAACAAACAAGGCATCTGCTTGGAATGTTCCAGCATCTCAGCATGTTGACCTCCTGCCTGCCTCCCAGAATGGGAATGTTTCACACTCCAGCTATCAAAGAAGCAGTGGCTTATCTCAAAGACCTAGAGGACTTTCTGTTACAGAAACAAAGTCAGAAGAGGCTCACCTTCATGTTTGTGTGTGCTGCTCCTCTTGCTTGTTTTCATAGCCCCAGAGAAAAGAAAGAAAAGGGATAGGAAGCAAGAGTTGTGAGGATAAACAAAGCAAAAGGAGATAACAGGGGATCCTGAGTGTTTAATTAAGTCTAGCGGTCTGAGAGTTGGCAGTTCTGTTGCTATCCAAATAGACATCCACAAACTCTAAGGCCTGATCTGGAAAGACACACCCTGGAGTTCTCGGGCGGAGAAAGGCATTTTAACTCTAGGCTTTATCAGTAACTAAGAGTGTTGCTCCTGCCTTACCATCTGAGCACCTTGTCTATATTTACTTGTTTGTTTCGTTTCATTTGTTTAGTTTTAGATACAAGGTTTCGCGCAGGCAGGGCTAGTCTAGAACTCACTATATAGCTGCAGATAGCCCTGAACTCCTCCATCTCCTAATTACTGGGATTACAGGCACGCACCTGTGCAATTCCTGCAGAACTGGTAAGGAGGCCTGGAGCTCTAGGTGTGTCAGGCAAACATTCTAACAACTAAACTATGTCCCCAGGGCCCAGTGTGGAGGCCAGCCTTAAAATACTGTTGAAAATGAAAGAGTCTTTAAGTGAACATCAAGAGAAGGACAATTCACTTCCTAACTAAGATGCATATACAAATTTGCAAGTAATCCCCCCTTTCCTCACACCTATGAACTTGAATTGTATTAAAGTTTCGCCAGTGGGAGTGTGTGGCCTACTTTGAAATTCAATTATAATGACATATCTGCCCTTTATTCACTCAGAAGGCCTGGATATTTGGGGCTCAGTTCGTGTAAAATGCAATAACTGTGTCCTTCCCTCACAGAACACGGGTAAAAATACACACAAAGCATTTTTAGCTAGTATTATACAAATATCCAGGTGAAAGTGGAATTACTTCATGACAGCATTCAGACAGAATCTTGACAACCAAAAGTGATCCACATGTAATTGTATCACCAAGCTTTCCTTACAGCCTACCGAAAGCCTCGAGTTTTTAGTTGCTCACTAGAGAGATCACATTGATGTTGGAGGTTTCTGGTGTTTTCTTTGTTCTGATTTTTTTTCTTCTCTCTTCTGTTATTCTCCAATATTAGAGAAGGAGAGGATGGGGCTAGAGATTTTTTTTTTATCTAATATATTTCTAAAAAATATAGGTTAACATGGTCCTGGAATAAAAATACATAATTGAATTCAGGTCCTGTATTTCAATAGCAAACAAATTGGCATTTTCTCCTGTCAGCTAATGAAACAATTGGGGACCATCATGGGATGAAAAATGGACAAATTAACAGCTTCATTCGAAGCCGGTGAAACCTTTCTCCTCCCTTAGTGATGACTTGGCAATTCTTTATTCTGAAAACTGGTTTTGAATACTCTGAGGGGAGCCAAGGAGAACTATGGGTAACTCTGTTAAGGATAGTATTCTTTATTTATCTGTTTGCTTGTTTTATCTCCATAGGTATAAGAAACAGAAGCAAAAGGCATAGAAAACTGTCCCTGTCCAAGATAACTGTCCCTTTATCGCCACAAGGTTATTTCCAGAAAAGTCTTTACAAGGGAAGAGTTAAAAGCTTAAAAATTATACAACCCCAAGATGAAGCATAAAAATTGGATTCCCAGGAACACGCCAATCAATTTTATGGATAGTGGCTTGTCTCCAGAGTTAGATATTTGAGTGTAAAAAAAAGTGGGGTTTTGAGCCACCATAAGTAAATTATAAGACCCAGTATAAGGATGGAAAGCTATCCTTAAATCCAGTCATATGGACAGAGCAACGTGGTGTCTGAGGTCCTGGGCACGGGTGTCACAGAAGTGTCACAGAAGCCAGCATCAAGACCTCATCTGGCCACTTAATGGCATTATTACCTTGTATAAACTATTCCACCAAAAGTACCTGATTCGGGAAGCTGTTGATCAGGCACCAAAAGAGCGGCTCCATGGATAAATTAGCTTGCACAGGCACAAGGACTTGAGTTTGTAACTCCAGCACCCACATAAGAAGCCAGCATGCAGGGTGTGCCTGTTGACGTCGTGGTGGGGCTCACTGGCTAGCCATCAATGGTGGTCTGAATATGCTTGGCCTTAGAAAAGGGCACTATTAGGTGGAATGGCCTTGTTAAAGGAAGTGTGCCCCTGTGTGGATAGGCCTTGAGGTCTCCTAGTGCTCAAACTCCACTCAGTGTAGAAGAGAGTCCCTTCCTGGCTGCCTGCAGAACACAGCCTCCTTCTGCTGCCTTTGGATCAAGATGTAGAACTCTTGACTCCTCTAGCACCACATGTGCCCACACACTGACACTGGTGTGTTTCCTGCCGTGATGATAATGCACTGAACCTCTGAAATTATCAGCCTGACCCAATTAAATGTTTTCCTTGATGAGTTGCCTTGGTCATGGTGTCTCTTCACACAGATGAAACCCTAAGTAAGACATCATCCTGGCCAAGGAACAAATAACCCCAGGTTCTGTGAGAGGCCTTGCCACAGGGACTACTGCAGACAGTGTTAGAGAATGCCAGCATCCCCTCTGACCAGCCATTCACATGTATACATACACACACATATGCATACACACAGCACATGCACACACACAAGATATTTTTAAATTTCTAAAAAATAAACTATTTTCTAAATAAAGTAAGGCAATACATGTCTTAGTTACCATTCTTTTTCTGTAAGAGATATCATAACCAAGCCAACTTATAAAGGAAAAGCATTTTAACTGGGGCTTGCTTACAGCTTCAGAGGATGAGTCCATGATTATTACATCAGGGAGCTTGGTGTAGGCAGAAAGGGATAGCATTGTAGCAGTGTCTGAGAGCTCATAGTTTGAGACAACAACCATAATGCATGTGCGCACGCACACACACACACACACACAGAGAGAGAGAGAGAGAGAGAGAGAGAGAGAGAGAGAAGAGGGGGAGAGAGGGTGAAAGAGAGAGGGGGAACGAGGGAAGGAGAGGGAGGGAGGAATAGAGAAAGGGAAGGAAGAAAGGATCAAAAGCTAACTAAGAATGGTATGGGCTTTTGAAATCTCAAAGCATACCCCCAGGGACATATCTCTTCCAGCAAAGCCACACCTCCTAATCCTTCTAAAAGGATTCCACTAAGCAGGGACCAAGCATTCAAACATAGGAGTCTTTGAGGGCCATTCTCATTCAAAGCAGCACGATGCACTTAAAATGCTTATCAAATGCTTATTTAAAACATTTCATTGATAAACTGACAAGTGCATGTTTAACAGATATTTGTTTTATGGTAATAATTTTTGCTTAGCAAAATAGCCATGACATTTCTATGATAAAAATAATATCATTTGGAGAAATGCACATAGACCATGGTCTCGTTTATCGAAGCCCCTAGATTATCTCTACATACATGTAAAGAGCATGTTGGAAGAAGCTTCCCCATAACAATATTCCCAGAATTCCCAATAACAATATTCCCAGTATTCATAGCTCTTTGCATTGTATTTTTCTCTATATGTCATCCTAGAAAAGCCATTAAGGTGAATGCAAAATCAATACTCACAAGACAGGCTTTGACATTTAGCCAAATAGTAAGCCAAGGACATACTAGAGATAGAAATTAGGTAGAAAGAGTGGGCAGAGATCTTCAGGGATGTGTAGACGTGTCTCCCAACGATACAAGCTTCAAATGCACGCTTCTCTACTCGTCAGGGCCCAAATGTAAGCTCCTTAGTGTTCCTAGGCTGCCATATCACTACATTCTCATGACTGCCTGTGAGGCTTGCCATGGCATAAAGACAAGCTTATGACCCATGACTAATGATCCCTGGTGTGTCTCTGTTACTTCGTTGCAACTATAAACATGCCTTATAAACACAATGAGAAAGTAGCTTCCTTCTTTGAATTCTTGCCAAGTGGTACCCACTCTATTGCTGACCAACATATTCATGGGGGTTGGGGGGGGCAATGAACCAACAGTGAAGTGAGACAGAATTCAGTATTTTGGGACAATTCTATTGCCTTTATGGACAGCCAAGGTACCACTGTTTACTCACTAGTGAACAATGGAGTTATTCACCTCAAGCTATGACGAAACACCTCCAGACTTCCTGCAGCTTTTACGTCTACTTAGAAGCTTGCTTGGCATAGCAGGGATGGTTTGGGAGAGAGGGCTGAGCAGGAAGTGCTTCCTGGCCTACACATTTCCCTCCAAACCCATGATCCTGCACTGGTGGTGTACTAGACACAAATAACTCATCTCCCAAGCCCTGACAACACACCAGGAAAAGCACATGTGCACATGACTAGAGTATCCATGGAAAAACTGGCACAACTCAGCAGCAGAAATAACGAGGCAAATGTGTGGTTCAGTGGCTAGAGCAGCGTTCACCATGACTATAACCTCTGAGGTTTTGAAATTAAACGTCTATTTCTTCTTCAAATATGAACTTGTTGACACACAAGTTTTACAAATGTATTTCCATACAAGTGTGTCATTAGCTAGCCCCCTGTCCCTCTTCCTACCATCCCCATTTACTACTCTCCATAAAATCTTGCTTCTATTTCCAAGTTCTGTATACACACCTGACTGTCCATCTACATAAGGTTGAGGGCCCACCAATGAGAGGAAACATCATTGCCCTCCTGGATCTTATGCTATCAAAACACTCCCCAGCCGCATCTATATCCCTGAAAATGACACAGTTTTGTTCTTTGTGAACAAATTACACTCCATCATATATATTCATTACAATTTCTTAATCCATTCATCTATTTATAGACACTTAGATTGATTCATAACTTGGCTATCGTGAAGCGCATTATAAACATAGATATACAAGAAGTTTTTCCTATGATAATTTTACAGTCTTCCTGCATATACCAGGAGTGGTATAGTTAGGTCATATTCTATTTTTAGATTTTTGAGAAATTTCCATGCTGGTTTCCATAGTGGCCACGTTTAAGGGTTTCCTTTCTCCTGAATCCCTGCACCATCTGTTATTTGTTTTCTTGATGACAGCCATTCTGGCTGAAGTCAATTGGAACCTCAATGGTGTTTTAATTTTCACTGCTCTGAAGGATAAAACTGGTTAAATGTGTATTAGGTATTTGCATTCCACCTTAAGAACCTCTCATTTCATTTGCACCCTTACGGATTGAATTGTTTAGTGCTTAGTACCCTTTTTATGTGATAGATTAGCCCATGCCAAGGACTAGCCTCAGCTTTGAGAGGAGTTCTGAGAGGAGGGGTGTCTGTGAGCAGCAAAAACAAATGCCCAAAGTCAAATCATGGGTCCAGGCAGGCCTACACTCTGCTGGAAACAGCTTCCTAGATGGCTCTCTGTGTTCTGCTTTCTTTCAGACAGCTCTCCTCTATTTTCTGCTCGACTCAGTTCTCTAAGCAGTTCTCTCTTGTTATTCTAAAAAATTCTCTGGACCACTAACCTCTTGCAGACCATAGCGCAGTCTTATTTTACATATCAATCCAGTCATCGACTCCAGGTACCTTTTGATTACCCTATGACTCAGCTTTCTGTGACCCCAGCCGTTTGAGTCACAGGAGTCAGCAAGCACATTTTTTTTTTTAAACATCGAATAGGAATTCAGAGATCTGCCTGCCTCTGTTAAGCACAAACAATAAACTAGCTGAGGGGAACCCTCACCATCTCTACCACACCTAGACCTAATTTCGCTCAGTCCCATGCTGACCCTGAACTCAGGAATCTGTCTGCCTTTGTAAGCATACAAAACTTAGCTGTGTGGGATCTCCTGTGATCTCCATTCCCTAAATCTCTGGATCTCCTTCCTTCTCATCTTTCTGACAGGATGACTCACTGCGCAGCTACTCTGTTCCTTCAAGAAGCCCCTTGTAATTCATATTGCACCCTCATTCTCTGCATAGCTGAGAGATTATGTATGTTTAAACTCGTATTTTTAGAGCTCTTTTCCAAAGCCCTAATGGCTGTCTTAAATGTCCCAGTGATTACCTTTTTTTCTGAGACATTAGCAACACCTTCACCAGCACCCCCAGACTCATGTTGTCTCTGTTCATCGTGAAGTCATTAACATTAACAGGAAAGACATTGCTTGTATGTGGAACATAAAAATATTTACAGTATTACACAGACATGCCTTGCACCCTCAGCAGCCATTGCTATGCATGGAGGCCCACGCCTCCTGGCTCTGTTCCAGGGGCAGGAACCATGTCATTCCACCCCTACCAAGGTCATGCCAGACCCAGCAAGTCCACGATCCAGTACATAGCTAGTGCTCCTTCTACCCATTCGTTAGGCTGTCTTTTCAGTGTATCGGCTCCTTCACTCTGCAGAAGACTTTAAATTTTATTTTATGGAAGCCCATTTTTAGTCCTTAGCTTTGTTCCTAAGCTGTCTGGAACCTTCTCAGTAGGCATCACCCACACCCATAGCTTACAGCTTTCCTTAGATTTCCTTCCACCGATTTCATATCTCTGGGGGTTATACTAAGATCGTTGATGCATTTTGAGTTCACTCTTGTGCAAGATGAAAGACGGGGAGCTCGTTCCATCCCCTTGTGTGTGCACTGCCAGTCTGCCAGTCTCTACTGGCAGAAGAAGCTGGGTTTTCTCCAACGAGTTTTCTTCACCTCTATGCCAAACATAAAGCAGTTGTAGTTGGGTGGGTTTGTTTCTGGGCTCTCAGTTCTCTACCATCAACCTACACAAATCTGCATCTATGCTGTGCTGTGCTGTCTTCATTTCTCCATCTCTATAATGTGTCAGGAAAACGGATATTTTAACACCGCCAACACTGCTGTATTTAGCCAGAGTGCACTGGCTCTTCAGGATGTTTTGTTCTTCTAGGTGAATTTTGGAACTGCTTTTCCCACGTCTGTGAAGGCTTTTGTTGGGATTCCGATAGTACCCTGAATCCGTGGATCGCAGCTGTGGATAGAGCCATCTTCACAATACTGACTCTGACGAGCCACAGACGTGGGAGGTCTTTCCATCGTTGATTTTTTTCAGCATTTTATGTTTTTCAGTGTAGACAACTCTCACACCCCTAGTTAGGTTTGTCTAAGGTACTTCTTTGACGTTATGAGTGGAACAGGACCTGATCCCCTCCTCAACACATTTGTCCCAAGTATATAGGAATTCTACTAATTTTTATATGCTGATTTTGGGTCCTTCTCCTAAGAGTTTTTATGACACCCAACATATCTTGGAAAGAGGATAATGTAATTGAGGAGTCGTCGTGTAAACCTTAAATACGCACAATGCTGTCACTTTAAAAAACAAAACTAAAGTGAAGTAAGATGAATTTTAATTAAAATGATTAAGTACCAAGCCGGGGTTTAGTTTCAAAGGCTAATAATAAATTGCTCTTTTAAAATTTATCTTCACCCCTAGGTGTGGGAATCATATGGAAGATGGAGAACATAATGAGACAAGCACCAGCTGCTGTGCACTGAGCCTCCAATCCAGCTGTGCTCAGTGGGGCTGCAGTGACTCTCGCAGGCCAGTGATGCCTGCGCTCCTCCTTGCCTGCCGTTGTCTGTATTAAGCAGAAAGGCAGCACCTGTGAGGGGCAAAGGCAGCAGAAGTGCTGGACCACATCAGCGTTTCTAGAGGATCAAAATAGAAATCACGGGAGACAGCCCATCGTGTGGTTTATCTGGGGGTGGGGAATGGCACACCTAGGATTCTGTGTGTGTGTGTGTGTGTGTGTGTGTGTGTGTGTGTGTGTGTGTGTGTGTGTGTTGGGGGAGGAGGGAGGGAGGAGGGAACTCTGTACCCACAGAGCGTACAGCTGGAGGTCAGAGGACTACCTTGGGTGTCATCCCTCACCTTCTGCCTTGCTTAGGACAGGGTCTCTGATTGGCTCCTGCATAATCCAGGCTATCTGACACATGAGCTTTGGAGGTTGCCCTCTCTCTGCTTCCCATCTTATCATACATACACTGAGATTACAGGTATGTACAGGTGTACATGTCTTTAATCCCAGCACTCAGGGGGTAGAGGCAGGGAGATCTCTGTGAGTTCCAGGTGAGCCTAGTCTACAAAGCAAGTCCCAGGCCAGCTAGGGCTACACAGAGGAACCCTGTTTTGGAAAATAACAACAACAAAAACATGCTACCATGAATGTACTGAGAGATTCCAGACACATGCTAAAAGACACGCACTGAGATCACAGACACATGCTACCATACATGCACTGAGAGATTCCAGACACATGCTAAAAGACACGCACTGAGATCACAGACACATGCTACCATACATGCACTGAGAGATTCCAGACAAATGCTAAAAGACATGCTTAGACCCTGTCCTAAGCAAGGCAGAAGGTGAGGGATGACACCCAAGGTAGTCCTCTGACCTCCAGCTGTACGCTCTGTGGGTACCCGGGTTCCCTCCTCCCTCCCTCCCTCCCTCTCTCCTTCTCTCTCTCTGAAATTATAGACACATGCTACCATACATGCACTGAGATCACAGACACATGTTACCATACCTGCACTGAGAGATTCCAGACACATGCTAAAAAACACACACTGAAATCACAGACACATATTACCATACATGTGCTGAGATTACAGATACATGCTAACATACATGTACTGATTACAGATACATGCTACCATGCATGCACTGAAATTACAGACACATGTTCCCATGCATGCAGTGAGATTGCAGACACATACTACTGCATTCATCTTACACGGGTTCCAGGGATCCAAACTCAAATCTCCATGCTGTTGTGGTAAACACTTTTCCCATTTTGCCATCTCCCTAGACCTTATGAATTTATTATAAAGTGGGTCGAGTCTAAGGACCTGCCCCTAGTTCTCTAAGGTCTTTGATGCAATCAACAAACAAGTAAAATGAAATCATAGAGGAGACAGTGTGCTGACCGAGGTGTGTTGATTTACACAGGACTTCTGGAGTCACTGGTCCCCCTAAAGTGTGTATGTCCTGCTTCAAAAGTCTAAGTAAGTTATGCATAACACCAAGAAGGTTTGGAGTTGTGATAAAGGGAACATATTAAGGAGAGAGACGACCCTGGATTACGTGAGTAAATCCAGTGTAATCACAGGGTAAGGATGAAGAGGTGGAGCAGAATCAAAAACAACACAAACGACAGCAACAACAAGTCCCCACCTCATGTTCAGAGTTGGGGTTATTTGATCTGGAAGGGGCTGTGAGTTGAAGAGTGTGAACAAGCCCCGAAAACTGGAAAGACAGGGGCTAGAGAGATGGCTTGCTGGGTAAAGTGTTTGCTATGCATTCATGAGGATCTGGGTTCAAAGCCCCCAGAATTCACTTTTTAAAAAAAAGTAGGGCACATACTTGGTTCCAGAGCTGGGAAGGCAAAGTCAGGGGGTCTCTGGGGCTTGCTGACCAGCCAGTCTACTCAAATTGGTGAGCTCCAGCTTCAGAGAGAGATCCTGTCTCAGAAAATACAATGGGCAGTTATAGAAGAAGGTAGCCAGTGTTGACCTCTGGTAACTCTATCCATGTACACACATGTGTACACACATGCTTGAACATGTACACAAATATGCACACAGACATAGACAATTAAAATCTTGAAAAAAAAAGTAAATGATTCTTCCCAAGAGAATCCACAATTAACGGAGACATGCTCACACTTTGATGTCTCAACCAACTAAAGTCATTCTGCGTTTGACTTCTAGAACTGTCAGAAGGTCAGTTCGAGCTATGCTGATTAGGACCCTACTCATAGGCAACCAACATGATGGTCAGTGACGGCTGTCACTGAAGAAGTGACATTTGGGATAAAGATCTAATAGGAAGAAATGGGAAAACATGAAGCTCTGTGGTGAGTGTACAGCAGGAAAGGAGGTGACTGATGGGCACAAAAATGACGCCCTTTCAGCTCGACTGCCTGGTTGGGCATCCCACAGCCTCCTGGTTTTGCCACCTTCTCCACCCAGCTCTTGGGTTATAGACATATACTGCCTTCCCCAGCTCCTTACATGGATGCTGTGGATCTGCATTCAGATCCTGATGTTTGTCCAGCAAGCACTTTACCTGCAGGGCATACACACCCAACCCACCCCAGCTCTAACTTTCTTTTGTCCTGGCAATGAAGTCAATGGTTTCGTACCACCACATACTCTCACCACGGTATAACCAGTCACCACTGGTCCCAAAATAGCCAGGTCAACCATCCATGGACCGAAACCTCCAAGTGAAAGGCCTCTCAAGGCAAGCCTTGACTCTTTCCGGTTACAGTGTTTTTGATCGGTTCAGGTGTTTTGTTACTGTGACAGAAAATGGAGTAATGTGGGGAATTACCGAAAGACCACTCAGCTGCTGCTGTGGTTATAATCATCAAGGACTGAAATACAATAAAGTGGCCAGCTAGCGGGCCCCATCTAACCATCGAAGAGTGACAGTGATACAGGAAGGCACAGCAGAGACTGTGGTTCTCCGGGGACACAGGGCACAAGTCATTCTAGTTGTGAGTTTGAAAAAAGATTGTAGCAATGGGGAAAAGAAAGGCCTGTGGAATAGTGGAGAAATGGCCACAATAATTTGGGCAACAAATCAAAGGTTCTTGGATGTTATATCCAGGAGGAGGAGTTAGACAGTGGAATCTATTTTCCAGGTAGAGCCGCCAGAATGTTCTGATGTCTTAGAAATGAAAGCTACACAAGCCGAGGAAACAGCAGCCGCCACCTTCCCTTGCTTGCTCTATATAATCATGAGCTGCAGGCAGCTTAAATCTTCACCCAGAGAGATCTGCCTTCATGAGCCATTCCCACAATTTGCTAGATTATTCAGAACAACGAGAGAGAAATCTGAGATAATTACAATCAAGCCAGGCTCTCAAACAATACCTACATTGTGACTCTCAACCTGCTTTTGTTTCATCAGGACTATGTAAGAGGGAAGTTTCAAGATATTGGGGAAATGGAGAACTGAGAACTCCAGGGAGCCTGAAGTATTCAGTCCAAGCTTGGGTTCCTGGGTGCCTCAGGGGCTGTTGGGTGTTGTAAGCTCCCTCAAAATCTCAATAATCTTTTCAGAAACTGCCTAGAAGCTAAATCTTGTGCTGCTGCTGATAGATTCACTGTCTGGCTTGGGTTGCTTTATAGTCACTCTGCATGGTTCAAATTATCCTAGTCTGTAAACAATTAATAAAAATAGGAAAATCAATTACCACTTAAGAAATGCAATTTGTTTGAAAAATAATCTTTAAAACCCTGGAGACTGTGGAGAAAAGAATACAGGATGAGGGCAAAGAGCAAGAAAGAAGTTTGGGAAACATGGGAATAGCTTGTACGGGCTTGAGTGATTTGCCCAGCATCCCGCACAGTGTCATGAAGATGGTGAATTCAGGTCCTCGACCCCTCACCCTCCACCAGCACAACAGGCAGCTGTGGTTTTCCGGACCAGTGTTCTC
>JADRCD010231522.1:0-20852 GCA_019843815.1 Montemys delectorum | reverse complement strand
AAAATCCAACATGTAGCAGGGGAGTTTTCTTCCATGAGGAAAAGCAGGTGTGTCTTGAAGCTACATTTGTTCTTGTCACTGTTTACTGCTTGCTGTTCCCAAATGTTCTTCACATAGTTTCCTGTCTAGGTGAGGTTGTTTTCAGTTTATGATTTCAGATGTTTTATGTCACCCAAGGTCTCAGGACTGTCTCATTCCAATGGCCTTCCTCGCTCCCTGCTTTCCAAAGACAGGACAGGCTGAGCAATATGGTGGGTGACATGGTATCAGTAGCTTATGTGACACTCCTGTGCAAGGTGCCCAAACTCCTTTTTCACTAGTGTATGCTGATGAACTGTAGTTGTTGCTGCCGTTGACCTTAGACTCTAGCACTGGTATTATTTGGGAAATGCTGCCATTGATCTTAGACTCTAGTACTGGTATTATTTGGGAAAAGCTGTGTTATGTTACACAAGAGAACTTTGATTTTGAGGAGCATTCTTTTCATTTTTAGGAAAGTTTTAGCATCTTGGACTCTGGTATTTATCGTATCATCAGTAGTAGAAGAGGCAGTCAGTCGGACGAAGATTCTTGCTCCCTTCACAGCCAGACTTTCTCAGAAGATGAGAGACTTAAAGAGTTTGCATCACACCAGGAAGAGGAGCAGCCAGAGCAGGGCTGTGGTGCAAACAGAAATGAAGGTGATGGGTGTCTCTTGTTGGTCACTGACAAGGAACAGTTGCTGTCTGTGTATAGACAGGGTAATCTTATGCAAAGAGTTTCTGTCAGATATGAGTGAAGGTTAGCATGTTAGAGACTAGCCACCCATAACTCCACTGGTTCCTAGAAGATGCTGGTACATAGGTCGTTTTTAACCTCTTGTTTGAACTAACATTTGTAAAGTGCCTAATTTGGGTCATGCATAATAAATGCTGGACAGGTTAAGACAGATCAATAGCCAGAATAACAAAGATTTTTACCCTCACTAACCACATTATTTTCCACCAGGAATGAAAGATGGCTCCAGGTTTGGGAGCCATTGCCTTACCTTTTCAATGTTCCAGCATTCCTGTGACTGAACTGTTGAGAAGAGATTAGTAGAAACTCTAAACTACCTTTGTGGCTTGTGGGGATTCAGGGTTAGTAGTTGGATGAAGGTACCTGGCTCAGTGTTTCATGTGGACCATCCATGCATCCCATAAACCTGTGTTCTGTGCTCATTTGTATCTGGGTCAGTTATGATTTTGGTATCGAATCGTTCATTTCCTTTGGTTTATTCATTTCTGAATTTGTTTAATTTTTTAAAAGTCTCCCACGTGATTCGATGTTTTTTTCCCTCCTTCGTTTATCAGATGGCACTTCCCACAGTCCAGTGATGTCTGAGGTAGATAAGAGTGAAGCCTTTCTGCCCTTCAGCATTGCACTACCATTTCGTTCTCCATCTCCCCTCATGTCTCTTCAGGCTATGAAAGACAGGTAAGCAAACCATCTTGACCTTTAATCCCATGTCTCATTTAGTTTTAGTTGTCACATGACATACTGAGAAAGAAAAGACATTTTTTTAAAGGTTTATTTATTATTACATGTAAGTACACTGTAGCTGTCTTCAGGCACCCCAGAAGAGGGTGGCAGTTCTCATTATGGATGGTTGTGAGCTACCATGTGGTTGCTAGGATTTGAACTCAGGACCTTCGGAAGAGCAGTCAGTGCTCTTACCTGCTGAGCCATCTCTCCAGCCCTAGAAAAGACATTTTAAAAGATAAAAAGAAAGTCTCTTAAGTTATTTCTCTAGTAACCTGTTAATATGAACTACTAATTTTTCCTTTTAACCTTGGGGAACTGTGTTCCTCTTCGTTTGCATAGCTGAGTATTAAGTTGTTGTAGATGAGCCCCCACTTCCACCCCACACAGAGCAAAATGAAATACTTTGGTCTCATCTCTGTTGTATGCTGTAGTGTGTCCATGTAGAGGAAGAAGACCACCGTGTTTCATCAGTTCTCTGCTGTGTGGATTCTAGGGATGTCACTCATCTTGCCAGGCTTGGCCAGTGCCTTTACCTCCACAGCCGTCTCGCTGGCCCATTTGTCTTTTTCTGTGTATGTGAAGATTTATCTATTTGTATTTATGTGTGTGAGTTTTATGTGCACCATGTGTGTGGGTGCCTGTGGGAGCAAAACCATGGTGGATCCTCTGGAACTGGAGTTTCAGGTGCTTGTGGGCCTTCGTGTGAGTGCTGGAAGTGAGCCCGGGTTCTCTGACAGAGTAGTGAGCGCCTTTACTTGCTGCAGTGTCTCGCTGACTGGCCCGTTAGTCCTTGATCCTTTCTCACTCAATGGGGCAGAATTGGAGGATTTTTCTCCCCTTCTTGAGGCATGTCTTCACCATGTAGCTCTAGCTGACATGCAGCTCCATATGTAGAATGGGCTGGCCTCAAACAGAGATCCACTTGTCTCTGCTTCTTGAATGCTGGGTTAAAAGTACATGCCATCATCTGGGAGAAATTGGAGATTTTTGAAATTTTTTTTCCAGTCTTGGCCCTGAGAATGAGTAAGAAGGTGTATCTTCTGCTCAGCTACTTACCTGAGCCCTGCTGGGTACACATTCTCCTTGTCTGTCCTTCTGTACCTGTTGTGAAAAGTTGGGAGCTAAGTCCCATGAAGTACTCCTTGTTATTCTCCCACTAGAGAGTGGCTGATGGCCACATGTTTACCTTGCCTGACTTGAAGGAGGCATGACATTGTAGGAACAAGTGGATTAGAGACTTTCCCTTTAGCAGTGACTCATTGGTCTCAGGACAGTGGGTTGTTGTGTTGTCATTGCGTTTTTGTTTTTGAGGCAGGATTTCTATATGTAGCTTTGACTGTTCTGGAACTTGCTCTTTAGACCAAGGTCAGCATGGTCTCAAACTCACAGAGATCCATCTCCCTCTGCCTCCTGCCTAAAGGCTAGGATTAAAGGCATATGCCACTACCACCCAGCTTTAGGACAGTTCTATAAACACAATGAATCACTGTATTATAAGTTTATGTGAGACTCGTGTGAAATGTGATTGATTAGAAAAATTGTTATGAGCAGAATCTGTCTTGTAATTAAGTTCAAGCTGGCTTAGTAGCACTAATGCAAACATAGAAACATCAGAAACAAATGTTAGCGCAACCGTGATATATAACTAGTGTTATATATCAACTCTTGACAGTGTTGATATCATTTCATGGTACATTTTTGGTATTTCACTTCCAGTGTTTCTAGCTTTGTGCGTAAAACTACTGAGAAGATTGGCACCCTTCATGCAAGCCCAGAGCTGAAAGAGACATTTGAATCCAAGGATGCTGACCGAGCACATGAAGAGGAAGTGAGTGCAGTCACCTGCCCTCTGGAGGAGGACACTGAGTAAGCCTGTGTCTGAGTCTAGAATGCTAGGGCAACTGCCAGTCTGCAGAAGCCATAGATGGTACTGTTGGAGACCCTGTATGTATGATGCTGCTCATTGAAGACTGTTGCATAGCGCAGAATCTGC
Organism: Montemys delectorum; assembly: GCA_019843815.1. NCBI lineage: Eukaryota > Metazoa > Chordata > Mammalia > Rodentia > Muridae > Montemys > Montemys delectorum. The sequence continues at coordinate 17,356 of JADRCD010231522.1, read as the reverse complement.
AAATTCCACAGTTTACAAGGAATTAATAATTGTTTAGACAGAACTTCAGTCCTGTGCCTCATTCACCTTTCTCCTTCTCTGTCATCTTGTCACATTCCTGGAATGACAAAGGAGTGTTAGATTAAGAGGAGATGACTAAGAACAGGTTGTGTCCTACCTCTTCTGACTAGCTTGTAACTTCACATCCTTAATGCTGTCTGGCCTGTCAGCTCTAGGATGTGTCATTGCTTGATGAATTAGAACAGAATATTTAATGAAGATACTGGGGGGAAAAGACTCTTTAAGGCAATGCAACATGTAACATACTTGCCATTTAGTAAGTAGTAGAAGTCTTGGTCTAAGAAAGCTTTGGTTGTCCCTGTTGCTTGTGAAGAGGATTTTTTCTTTTTCGTGCTTTTCTAGGGAGAAAAAAATTCATCAACCTCCTGAAGAAGACAGCCTTCAAGAACTCACAGCAGCGACAGTAGAAGCAATGTGAGTGTGGAGGGCCTACAGTGCGTGAGGGCGGCCTCTGCACTGCATCTGCACTGGTCTTGACTGTCTAGGTCAGAGGCAGCCTCAAATGCAATGGATGTTCACTAATCAGTAATGTGCTCCAGAGTCAGTGTTGTCTGTCTTTAGGTTTCCGGGATAATTGTCATTAAAATGCTCAAAAGCAACACTTATCCCACTTGAGTATGCTTTATCAGTTAAGTTTGTTTAAATTGCTTTAAAAAAACAAATGACACAAGTTTACATTCTTCTCTTTTATATAGGACCAAGTTACTGGACCCTCTGGTTCTGTTTGAGCCCAAGTTGCTAAGAATGGTTTTACATGAGTGGCTTTCACAGTTAGAAAAAACATTTGCCATGAATGACTTTTCCAATACCAGCAGTCTACCCGTGAACTCAAACCTGGATGTGCACTTGCTTGGCGAGTCAGAAAAGAGAGTATTAGATGAAGAGAGTGGAGAAGAAAGAAGAGTCTCTTTCGGCACTGAAGAAACTGGAGGTCAGATAACCTGTGACCCTGTAAGCAGCCTTAGTGAGCCCACGGCTGACAGTTTTCGAGTATGTTCTCCATACACCATAGCAAACAGCCTTTGGAAGGACCTGTCGGAATTGACAACGTTGTGCTTGGAACTGAACGTGTTGACTTCAGCGATGGAAAGCATAGGTGGGCATGTGGACCGGGCTTTACAGCAGCTCTCTCCAGAAATCCTGGCTTGTCGTTTCCTAAAGAAGTACTTTTTTCTCCTGGACTTGAAAAGAGCAAAGGAGAGTATCAAGCTTACTTACGATAGCCCTTGTGTTTGGAACACTTTTGTTGAAGGACTGAAAGGTAACTATCTATCAGGTGGCATTACCGAATGTAGAGGTATTTTATAATGTGGGTACTTGACAAAAGATTTGGATAGAACTTTCCTCTGTCTGGCCAGACTCCCTTCTGTTTTCTACTTACTCTTTTAATTTGTATGTATATGTGTGTGCCATATGCATACGGGTGCTTCAAGAAACCGGAGAGCATCTCATCCCTTGGAGCAGGAGTTAGAGGTGGTTGTGGGTCTCCTCTTGAAGGAGGATGGAAACCAAAGCCGTGTCCTCTTCAAGAACAGCAAGTGCTTTTACCTGCTGCTGAGCCATCTCTCCAGCCCTTTGTGCTCGCTCACTCTGTCTCTGTCTCCTCTCTCTCTCTCTCTCTCTCTCTCTCTCTCTCTCTCTCTCTCTCTCTCTCTCTCTGTGTGTGTGTGTGTGTGTGTGTGTGTGTGTGTGTGTATCATGGCACAGTTGGAGAAGTCAGAGGACAACTTCGGAGTCAATTCTCTCCTAGGAATGAACTCAGGTGTCAGACTTGGTAGCAAGCATCTTTTTCCAGTGAACCATCTCAATGGTCCTGTTTTCTACTAACTTAAACCTTAATAGTTCTTCAAACATTGACTTACTTTGTTACTCTTAGTTTAGTTTTTCTTAAAGTGACTTTCAGAAAATGACATGGCACTGTTAGGACAGTTGGAGTTAAAGTAGAATGTTTATAGGTGCAGATATGGGATGACAAAATCCTTTCAGTGACTTGCTAACATCAGAGTGTTTGCTGCTGTGATGAGCACACCGTGTACTGGGAAGTGGAGAATGCTTGTCATATTCTAACAGACTTGAGAGCAGATGGTGCTGATGCTTTTTGTAGATGAGGTGCTGGAGGCACAGATGGTAGCTGGGCAGGCTAAACTGCTGCGACGCATCGTTCAACTCAGACATTCTATCTTAGTTCTTGCTTGTGTAATACTCTGGGAGAGGTTTCATTCAGTCAGTGGACAGCTAGCTCTCTTCTTTGCAGAATCCTGCCCTTGAGGTTCCTCACAGTGTTTTCAGCTCTCTCCTTCCCTGACGTTCATGGCCAAGGTTGGCTGCTGTATCTGAGGAGAACATGGAGAATGCTGTCTGGTGAGTAGTACCTTGTGGTGGCTTACCAGTCTTGTTTCACGTTACAATGGCAAGACTCCCTCCACCCAGTACTGCCTAACTGCAGAGGACATGGAGAAGTTGTCCTGTGCGTACAGGAGGATGGGAGCTTATAGGTGTGTGTTGGCCACCCGGCAGTGTCTGCTCAGGCTTGGCTGCAGCTCATGCTGGCTCAGCTCATGCTGGCGGCCATCCTCACGGACACATGCATTGCTCTTTGCTCTATTACCCTGGTTTTGAAGTGGTTTTTTTTTTTTTTTTTTTCCTTCAGAATTGAAAACAGATGCCATGTTTTCTCTAGCAAATGAGATTTTATTTTTTCATTGCCCAAAATGTAGTGCCACAGGTAAGCAGTCTTGCATATTATCTAGTTTAAAGGTCTTTTAGCTTCCTAGACAGTGCATCTATAGTTACAGCTCTGCTTCAGTTCACACAGAGCACCTTAAAAGCGTACGTGTTTTATGTGAAATAAGATGCAGCCCCAGCTCTTTTAAGTTCTTGCCAGACACAGTCAATGGGAGCAGTGTGGATGGAGCAGGTGCTCTTTTTTTTAAGGAGAAGCTGAAGACTGGCTTTTAGATAGGTACTGCCTTCCAATAATGTTTCAGTTGTGAAGCGTGTGTTGTTGTTGTTGTTGTTGCTGCTGCTGCTGCTGCTGCTGTTTTAGTCTTTAATTAATTTTGGGGATCAGAGACATGGCTCAGAGGATAAAAGCCTTGTGGTACAAGGCTGGAAATGAGAGCATTCTCCTCAAAGTTGTCTTCTTACGTCCACGTGCATGATGTTGCAGCCATTCCTACCCAATACATGCAAACACACTGATAATAAATAAAGTTATTTTTTTAAAGATTTATTTATTATATGTAAGTACACTGTAGCTGTCTTCAGACACTCCAGAAGAGGGCGTCAGATCTCGTTATGGATGGTTGTGAGCCATCATGTGGTTGCTGGGAATTGAACTCAGGACCTTTGGAAGAGCAGTAGGTGCTCTTAACCACTGAGCCATCTCTCCAGCCCCAATAAAGTTATTTTTTACATTAACATAGGAAGTAAGAGCCAGGCAGTGATGGCGCACGCCTTTAATCCCACCACTTGGGAGGCAGAGGCAGGCGAATTTCTGAGTTTGAGGCCAGCCTGGTCTACAGAGTGAGTTCCAGGACAGCCAGGACTATACAGAGAAACCTTGTCTCAGAAAAAAAAAAAAAAAAAAAAAAAAAACAACCCAAAAAAAACAAAAAACAAAAAACCCTAAAAAACAAAACAAAACCCAATAACAACAAGATGCCTTTTCCCTTCCAGTTTTCCTCTTCTGTTCTATTACTTTCTCTATAGCTGCACAATAGAAAACAACGCATTTCTGAGTCTTTCTGAATCTGGCTTATTTTGCTTAACATCATTCCCAGTTGCATCCATTTTCCCACATGGGTCATGATTTCATTTTCCTTTATGATCACATAAATTCCATCTTCTTTATGTACCGCAGTGTTTTTATCCTCTGACAGACATACAGGCATGTTCCATTTCTTGGCTTTGTGAACACTGCAGCTAAGGTGGCTGAGCAGGTACTCTGGTGTTGACTTGGGATCCTTGGAATGAATACCCAGCAGTGGTGTACCTGGGTCATGTGACAGATCTAGTTCTGGCTTTGTGAGAAACACCACAAGTGTCCCAGCGACTGTGCCAGTTTGCATTCCTGACAGCAGGGGGAGCTCTCCCTCATCAGCTGATTGTTCTGAAACTGTTCTTTGGGATGTATCTTTAGGACCATTGAAAACTACTATAAAAAAAAAACAACAGCCATATTTTACTTATGTTCAAAGTCATACCATTTTGCTTTCTTTCTTAGTTTAGTTTAGTTTTGAGACAGGGTCTTTCCACAGAGCCCTGGCTGTTCTGAAACTTACTTTGAGACCAGGCTGGCCTCAAACTCATGAGATCCGCCTGCTTCTGCCTCCCAAGTGCCGGGATTAAAGGCGTGCGCCACCGCTGCCTGACCTTTTTTAAACCAGAAAAGTTTTTGTTTGTTTGTTTGTTTTTGTTTTGTTTTGTTTTTGTTTTTCGAGACAGGGTTTCTCTGTGTAGCCCTGGCTCAGAAAAGTTTTTTTTGTTTTGTTTTGTTTTGTTTTTGTTTTTTGTTTTGCCACTCACTTCACTCACTCGGTTTGGCTGTAATGATTCCCGACTGCTCCCAAAAGCTAGTTCTTCCTTCTTAGGATGAAGAGTTGCCTGATTGCTGGTGTGTGTTTTGGTTTTATTTTTTAAAGGTCAACTATTTTTAAATTAATTTTACTGAATTTAATTCTAAAAGATGATATGGAATACAGGTTCTGTAAGAACTGATTGCCTTTGATAATAGAGATAAGTGACTCGTAAGCATACACATCCATGGCGCGTGCGAGCGCACACCCACACACACACACACACCCACACACACACACACAGTACACATATACATGGTACACACACAAACACAAAGCCCTATAAACTTATCTTTTCAAAGCATAATTGTCACTGTTTGTTCTTTTGTCCCCTGACAACTGTAGTATGTGAGTCTGACAAGGAGGCTGAGAGGTCAAGAGCTGGCGCTTGCTGCTCTTGCAGAGGACCTGGCTCCTACCACCCACATCAGATGGCTACTGCTCCAGCTCCAGGGGATCCAGTGTTGTCTCCTGGCCTCTGGGTACACCAGCACACACATACACAAAAATTAAAATTCCAATGAGTTTTATCTCCCAGTTTAACTCTATGGTCTTTAAAAGTTGAACTTATATCCTGGTAGGTTTTGTTTTTGTTCCCTGCAATGCTTAACCAACCTTGGGGTCTTGTGATGGTGGGTGACAGTAGGCTGTGATGAAGGCTGTTGAAAGAATGTATCCATGAATATTCGCAGCGAAGAGGTGAAGGGAAAGGCTATGCTTTACTTTTCAGAAATGGCAAGTTCTAATCCTGCCTATGCAGAGATGGAAGAAGGAGACCTGCCCACTGGGTTACAGTTACTGGATGGCTCCGTCCCTTCTGATAGTCCCTTGTTGATTGCATTTGCCACCCGGTAGGTTGTCCTGTATGTTGTTTGTGGGAACTAAAACATCTGCAATGTCTTTATGGCTTAGTATCTAAAGTTTGACTAATTTGCATATTGTGCATCTTCTTATTAGAATATTTTAGTTGTATTTCTAGTGAGTCCTAAGTATAACCAAGCCATATTATGGCATTGGAATTGGAGACTGATGTGCTCTGTTTTCAAGTGCAGGTTGTATGATAGATTTGGGGAGTCTGCCCTTCGAGCCTTCATCAAGTTTTATCCGTCCATCTCGCCTTCCGACATCACGCAGCTTTGCCGCCATCATCCTGCTCAGTTCTTGGCCTATCTAGACAGCCTGGTGAAGTCCAGGCCCGAGGACCAGTGGTGAGAAGGCGTTTGTGGTCTCTATCACCACTTGTCATGTTTTCATTGTCAGCTACTCTGAAAGATGAGGATTTGGGGAATTTTAATCCCCACAGCACACACCACGGATGCACTCATACCACACTTCACCTCCTCTCTCTGAGAGGATCTTGGGTTCTCTGTGGAAAATTAAGTCCTTTGTGCTGGCGAGATGGCTCAGCAGTTAAGAGCACTTGCTGCTCTCGCAGAGGACCCAGATTCTCTTCCCAGCATTTCCAGCTTACAACAGTCTGTAACTCCAGTTATAGGAGCTCTGGGGCCCTCTTGAGTGACCTGAGGGCAGTGCATGCATATGGTGACATATAGGTAGGCGACATATACAAAAAATAAAATAATTTTCAAAAAGAACATAAATTCTTGGCATAGCAGGGTTCAGCTAAAGCAGACAAGTTTCTCACCCCCTGCCAGTGAGTGCTTTTCGTTGTCGTGGCCCAGCTGTCCTCCGTGGAGCTCTTCCTGCTTCTCTTCACCCAGGCTGGGCCATCGTTTCTCCTCTCCATAGCAGTGAAACTCCCATTTCATTATTAGACTGGAAACTTTTCCTTCCCATTTGCCACACTGACCTCCTGGCATCTCCCCTCCCCTCTCCGCCTTTAGCTTTTCCTCATCAGCTTACAGCATGGTGAGTCCTTTAGCAGACTGGTACTCTCACTAGCGTTCCTAGCCACGCACAATGGTGGAGCTTTCAAGTTACCCCTAATCATTTTCTTTACACCCCACACTTTGTTTTCTCTCCAACTTGCTCTCAGGCCATCCTTCCTTGAGTTCCTTCTACAACCAGAATCTTTAAGACTTGAATGGCTGCTTTTGGCAGTGTCCCATGATGCTCCACCAATCACAAGTACAGTGGATGATGAAGGACATCCCAGGTAAGCATCTAACACATTCACTCACTTAGAGTGGTCAGGCTCACTTTAGGAACAGCAGAAGAAAAGCTTAACCACGTAGCGGGAGTAATGAGATCACATGTCCTTGTAAATCCTAGCGGTTCTGAACACTTGTGAGCTTACAGATCCTATAAGAATCCCATGATTCCATTCAGGAAAGTGCATACTCATGTAAAAATTTGCACATAACTTCAAAGAATTAAACTGGCCTGTCTGTAACTCTTTTGTAGACCCACAATGAACCCTGGGTTAGCCTATCTTAAAGAAAAATGTGTGTGTGTGTGTGTGTGTGTGTGTGTGTGTGTGTGTTCTTTCAAAAGACATGTTAATTGGTTTATAAATGTACCAGTAGGGTTTAAAACAAATAGAATCTGAAAAAAACGAAAGCAAAAACCTACCAGTATGTATCTCAGAGACAGTCCTTGTATTTTCTTCTAAGGAAAGCGCGTTTGAAAGCACTGCCTCCTGCCAATGCCTAATTTATTTGATTTACTCCTTGGCAAAAAGCCTAGGGAGATACATAGTGGCTGTGAGTGATACACTTAAGGTTTTGATTGGTATTATGATTAAACTCAGTATCTGCATACTAAGCAGGCACCCTAACACTGAGTTACACCCCCAGTCCCTATTTATGGTGTGTGTTTCATTTTGAGATGAACAAGTTATAAGAAAATAGCTATTTCTAATTTTTTAAGAGCAACATAGAAATATTTGGACATAATGGACTATACTCCAACTGTAGTCTTATCTACTAGATGGTTCTAAGGAACGTTGTAGGGTTTATTTCCTGTCTGATTGGCTGTGTTTTTTCATTTCATAGGCCCCATTCACACTTGCTTTCTTGGGGTTATAGTCAGCTGATTCTTCTTCTGATTAAACTTCCTGCAGACTTTACAACCAAAGAGAAAATGACTGACATCTGTAGGTCTTATGGGTAAGTGAGAGTGTTTGTAGATACTGGTATGGAGATTGGAATCCACACATAACCCTGTAGTTAAGGTCCTGCATTGGTGTGCTTTATTTAGGACTCAATTTAATATACAATGTAAATGCACCTTTAAAAAAGTACTAACATTTTTATTTTCTGTTTGGCTCTTTTGCCTGCATGAATGTTTGTGCACCAGAGACCACAAGAGGGCATCAGGTTGTAAGAGAGTTGTAAGCCATGATGTAGGTACTGAGTATGGAACCCAAGTCCTCTGTAAAAGCAGCCAGTAATTTTAACTCCAGCCACATGTCTTAAGTGATAGTAAACACCAGCTTGCTTTGAAATCTTGTCCCTGTATTGTGAAGGAGAGAGTGGCCCTTGTGAGCTCTTTGCATTCCTTTTGCCTGGTTGCTGTAGCCAGTGTTTAGGTTGTTACATGTTATTTCCATGCCAGTTACAGTAGCTAAAAAATTTCCAAGATGGGGGAAATCAGATTAGGCTCCCTGCAGGAGGTGCTCAGGAGGAAGAGAGGTTGGGGGTCAGCCCTGGAGGCTGTGGGCTGGGTGGGCTGACTGAGGGAAGCAGTAGAGGCTGAAAACCCACACATTCGTGAGAGAGTTAGTCACTGTCTCTGATCTTGGCTTCTGTTCCATCGGAAGCAGTATCTTTCAGACGCACTTTTGTCTTCCTTTCCCCTTAGACAGAACTCATGCAATGGCAACTATGTGATACTTACTTGTTCATTGATATTGACGGATGAGACTGGCCAGGTGGCAGGTAGCCCCGGGAGAGGAGGTCGGGAGGAGGGATAGGATGGGGGGTTGTGCATGCCATGTCATCTGTGTGGAGGTCAGAGAACAGTCTTCTAGAGTTGGTCTTAGAGATTGAATTCAGGTTGTCAAGCTTGGCAGCAAGTGCCCCTTTTAGACTCTATGGAGATTAGAGCTAGTGTCATGCATGAGAAAGCAAAGCCTGCAGAAAGGGTTCCGTTAATTCCTACAGGATGCTGGTTGGTGAATAGGGAGAGTACCAAGGAAAAATCCATGTGTTGAGATTTGGAGACACATTCTGATTTTGTTTTGAATGTTTAAACTTAAAAAAGTAGGGGCTGGTTCAGGGGTCAAGGGCACTGGCTACTTTTCCAGAGGATCCAGGTTTGAGTCTCAGCACAACCATCTGTAATTTCAGTTCTTGTTGTATTAATTATTTAAACTCAATCGGGGGTTTCTACCCCACCTTAGATCATTTAGTTCCCAAATAAAAGACACAAAACTTTTGTATTTATAATAAGCCTTTAATGTACTAGAGATGGTCTGTCCTCTAAGCTATTAGAATATACTTCACCATCAATAACCTCAACTTATAGCTTGCCATGTTCCAAGTTCCATCTGGGCAGCTCATAACTGCAGTTGGCCAGCCCTCATGGTCACGTTTTCATGACTCACCTACCCCATGGTGTCTTCTCTCTACACCTTCTCTCCTCTCCTCGTGGTCCCTGCCTCAGACCCCCAGCCTGGGAACCAAAACACTGCCTAGCCTACTTTCCTTCTGCCCAGCTGTAAGCTGTAGGCATCTTTATTCACCAATCAGGGATAACTGGGGGTGGGGGGCAAGGTTACATAGCATCACTTGGGTTTCTGAGAATTTCCTCATCCTTGGGGGCAACCAGGACCAGCATTTGCATTACAATACATGGCAACAGACCAGACCTCAACAAATTCTGGGAGATCTGACATTCTCCTCTAGCCTCCACAGGCGCCAGGAGGTACATGAGGTACTTATATACACATGCAGGTACATACACATACATGCGGGCAAAGTGGCCATATACATAAAATAAAGTTAAAAGCTACTTGCAAAGTACATAAAGCTTTGTTTCTTAAGTGCATTAGATCAAGGCTGTTGAATACAAGTTTGTGTAATAATGGAAATATTCTACTAGCCACTAGCCACTAGCCACATGTGATCATCAAATTTTAATTACAAAATTGATTTTTATGGACCGGAGAGATGGCTCAGTGGTTAAGACACTTGCTACTCTTGCAAAAGACCTAATTTCTAGCACCTACATGGCAGTTCACAACTGATGTAATTTTAGTTTCAGGGGATCTCATGCTCTCTTTTGGCATTTGGGGGTACCAGGCATGTACATTATACACAAACATACATGTAGACAAATATTTATACATATAATATAAAGATAAATCTTGGGGCTGGAGAGATGGCTCAGGGATTAAGAGCACTTTCTAGAGGACTCAGGTTCAATTCCCAGTATTCACATGACAATTTACAACTGTCTATAACTCCAGTTCAAAGGGGTCTAGTACCTGTTTCTCTCCCCCCCCCTTGGGCAACAGACATACATATGGTGCACAGACATACGTGTAGGCAAAATGGCATATACATAAAAAAAAAAAAGACTTAAAACAACAAATGAAGCCTGCGTTTTAATTTGTATTGACTTTGACCTTAAGCTTCAATGCGCGCATGTTGCTAATATGGGCAGTGCGGTTCACAGACACTCACTGTCCTTCCTCCTTTTATGGACTTCTGTCCCTTTAAGTTTCTGGCCTGGATATCTTACCCTCTGTCTGGAGCTGGAGAGGAGGAGGGAGGCCTTCACCAACATTGTGTGTCTGAATGACCTAAGCCTGATGGAAGGGGACAACGGTATGTAAATCCTCACTGTGCTGTTCCGAAGCTGCCCCTCACTTTCAGCAAGCAGCTTTGAACATGTTAGTGGTTAATCCTTGGCATATTCTGACACCTTTCCTATTTAGCAGCTGCTTACTATTTTAAGCATTATATACCATGTTTTCCATATGCTGTTGTAAATGAGACAACAGACTCTTGGGAGAGATGCTCTCATGCTTGCATAGCTGGCTTTCATTCTTGCCCCCTTTACAGCTCTTTTTGTTTCAGCTTCCAGAATGATTCTTAAACAAACAAGCAGACCAAAAAAAGGGGCGGGGAGGGGACTGGCAAGATGGCCCAGCAGGAAAGAGCACTTGATGTTCTTGCAGAAGACCAGAGTTCGGTTCCTATTAACCTTTGTTGGGTGGATCATACTTGTCCACAGCTCCAGCTCCAGGGACTCTTGACTCCCTTTTCTGGCTTCTGTGCACACCCGTGCACATGTTCTCACAGAAATGCATGTGTGTACATCTTGCATGCGTGCATGTGAGCACGTACACACACACAACAGTAAAGTAAATCTTAAAAACAGTGGAGCAGTGTGGATCCCTCCCTGAAGGCCCTTGCACTGAACCCATACACAGTTCATACTGCTAGCCAGCCCCGTGGCCTGACCTGACCTGTCATCCTCACTGCACTGCCATATGTGCCGTAGGCTGTTTTGTTTTGTTTTCTAGACAGGGTTTCTCTGTGTAATAGCCCTGGATGTTCTGGAACTTGCTCAGTAGACCAGGCTAGCCTCGAACTCAGAGATCCATCTGCATCCTGAATGCTGGGATTAAAGGCATCTGCCACCACTGCCAGTTCACTGTAGGCTTTTAAGACATCCCCTTAACTTAGCTGGTTCTTTACTGTGTCGTAAGTACCGCACTCTCTACTCCCTGCTTGCTCCTACTCCACATTTGGATGTTATACAGGATGCAAGCATGTGCCCTCCTGCCTCTCCCTTTCTTTAGCTATTGCTCTGATGGTGCTTTCTCACAGAACCTTTCTCAGATGCTCAGAACGATGCCCACAGTTCTATAGTTCATCATTCTTTCCCTTAGTATACTTAACATGGCTTGTAATTAGTGATTTGTTTATATACTTAAGGCCTTTACTAACCTGGTTGTGGGGGTTGTGTCTGTTTTATTCCTCAGTGCAATTCTAGGAAGTTTGTGGATAAATTTTAATTCTCTGTGTTTGAGAGGTTTGTGCTGAGGTGAAGAGACTCTGTTCTTGAATGTGTTTGTTTTTAAGTGTTCTTACAGTTTTGATGCTTCACGTATGGAGCCTGTGTGCTTTGTGGTCAACCCCACTGTTGTTTCTGTGTGCAGGGTGGATCCCTGAGACCTTGGAGGAATGGAAGCTTCTCCTACATCTACTACAGACCAAGAGCACAAGGCCAGCTCCTCAGGAGTCACTAAATGGGAGCCTCAGTGATGGGCCTGCCCCTATCAATGTGGAGAATGTGGCCCTCCTGTTAGCTAAGGCCATGGGCCCAGATCGGGCCTGGTCACTGCTACAGGAGTGTGGTCTAGCCCTTGAGTTGTCAGAAAAATTCACCAGAACCTGTGACATCCTGAGGATTGCTGAGAGAAGGCAGAGGTAATGCCAGCCTGTCATGCACTCTCTGTGATGCCTGGGCATGCAGACTCTCACAGACTTGCAGAGGTAGATAGATGGCAGTGCAGAGATCATGTAGTCTGATCCCTCCCTAGCACAGGAGGAGACTGAGATGCAACTGCTGACCATAGTGTAAAAGAGAAGGTCAAAGTACAATTTACTCATAACCATGATTGAAATACTCTTCAGGTTAGTTAGTGTGAGGGCCCCAATACTGTGCGTCCTCGGTTCTTTGATTGGTTTTGACTTTGCCAGGCCTGATAGCTTGAGCCTGAGACCTAGCTCCATAGAAGCCCAAGGCAGGAGTTCAAACACACCCAGGGTGATTTAGTGAAATCCTGTCTCGAAAAGTGAAAAAAAGGCTGGGGATGTAGCTTAGTGGCAGAACACTTACTTATCATGCATGAAGCCCTAGGTTCAATATCCAGTTAATAAACAAAGCAAATTAGTTATGCATATATGTATACACACACACACACACACACACACACACACACACACAAATATTTTAGTTAAGGTTTTCTTCTGTTCGTGGAAACACCACCAAAGCAAACCCAGCATGCTGGTACACACCTGTAATCTCAGCCCTGAGGATACTGAGACAGGAAGATCTGCAGCTTCAGGCCAGCCTGGGTGTATAGCAGTAATTACTGTCTTATAAAAAAGAAAAGAAAAGGAAAGCAAATTACTGTCTAGAGCATTTAGTCATTTAGTGTATGCACGCTGCTGTGTAGCCAATCTCCACTGTATTCTCTTCTGTGAACTGGTGCACCATAGCTATGAAACAGGCCTTCCGCCCCATACCCTGGCTACCACCAATCTGCTGCTGTTGAGTTTGAACATCCCAGATGCCTCATCTAAATACACTGATAACAGGATAGTTTGGTGGTCCCATATCTAATATATCTGAGGACAGAAGTATTTCAGCTTTCAGAATGTTTTGGACTTGGGAATATTTACTTAAATTTAAGTAAATACTTTTAAATTTAAAAGTTTTAGAATGTTGTGTTAGAGCTGCTTAACTGGACTGCATTTTCCTAATGACTCTTGATACTGAATGGACATTTGTGCTTACTGGTTTTGATATCATCTTTGGAGAAATAACTGAGTCCGTTGCCCATTTTAGAATCAGGTTGACAGAATTCCACCACATTTAAAGTATAAGTCCTGTTACTAGGTAGGATTTGCATATATTTGCATTGAACCTGAGGCCTCATCTGCCCTTGGCAAGCATTCTAATTCCCTGAGTCATGATCCCCCACCCACTCTACTGGTTTCCGCCTGTGTCATTTGATCACAGAACCAGTATTTTGAATCTTCTTAAGTCTGCAGAGTTTTTAATTTACTATTAAGAACGAATGAGGAAAACTGAATTTGCTTTTTTCTTTCTGTGGGATTTCAGAGCACTGATACAAGGCATGCTTGAGAAGTGTGACCGGTTCCTCTGGTCACAGCAGGCCTAGTGGGAGATCTACTTTGACCAAGTGGAATCCAACTCTAGAACCTTCAGAGGGCTTTGCCACAGAAGGAAAAAGGACACTGCAAACCATGCCATGACCAGTGCCATGCTGCTGCAGCTGCTGATGCCTCACCACCGCCGTGGCCCTTGGTTTTTGTGGCTCTGTGACCTCAGCATTTCTCAAGGAAAGTCGGCTGTTGGAAGCTGTGGGTTGTCAGTCCGTGGAAGCAGCATGGGGTGCTCCCTGCTCTGTGGTATTCATTGTGTACACAGGGAATCAGGGAGTTGTTTCTACTGAGGCAGGTCTGTAGGATGCAGAAGAAGCTTTGTCACAGGAAGACAGATCATGTTCTAAACTGGAGTTCAGTACTTTCTCCTTTCCATTTGTCTGAGGTAGCTACAAATTTCTGAGTTAGGACCTGGAACAATGGCATTATTCTTGTTGGCATATGTAATAAATATTGAAGATCCAAACTAGAGTTTTAAATTAGATTGCCCATATCTGAGATGAGCTCAGTTTAAAGTATTTTTCCAGTATTTATTTGATATTTTCTAATCTAAGTCTATATATACTGACTAATCCCTAGAAATATATTATCTGTAATTTTTGAAGAGCAGGTGACACTCATGCCCTTTCTTTTATTTTTTATTGAGTTATGCACTTTTTCCTTCCTTCCTTTCTTTTTTTGTGGAAACAGGGTCTTAATTTGTAACCCTCACTGGCCTGGAACATGTAGGTATACCAGGCTTTCTCGACTTTAAATATCTACTTGCCTCTGCCTTCTGAATGTTAGGATTAAGGGTGTGTGCCATTACACACATTTTTAAATTTTATTTTAAAAAGCCATAGTAAAAGAAAGCCGCACACTAATATAAATTATAACATATGATTGTATTAGTCAAGCCATGTAACTAGATTGTCATTTATGAGGCAGGCTTATGTAGCCTATTATATTGGTAATAAATGATGATGGTTTTCTTTAAACAGAGCATGGCCATGAGATTTATTTTGAAGCAATTAGAAGGAATGTATTTGGTAAATCCAGTGTGGAGTAGTGTTAGATACACTGAATGAGTGACCTATTTCTTTTTCCCAATTTATAACAAATCAGAGAAGCCACACATTTTGCCTTAATTACCCTTGGTATGGCTTGGCCTAGTAGACTGCAGGCTTTCCGGGGTGGTTTAGAGTTTTGTGGAATGCGACAGTCCTTCCCAGCGCAGCACCTGGGTTTGGAGTGTGTAGGCTGAAGCTGACTGTGAGACTGAGGCAACAGCTGAGAGCTTTCCTTTACTTTCAGCTTCAGTCACTAGGCAGTGGCTAAAAGATGGCCTACAGCACACCTCAAGGCAAGCAGTCACCAGGAACTGGCATGGCTGCTGTCATGTCCTCATATCCCCTCAGAGGGCGAGTGACTACAATGCTCATTTCCCAAACAGTATTCCTAGCCCACACTCACTGACTTTATCTTCCAAGGCAAAGAGAGAGAAAAGAAAATCCTCTTCAGCCAAACCTTCCCATGTGAACCTTCTGAGCACGAGTCAGCTGCCGTTTGCTGAGGCGTTCCAGGCACACTTGATGCGTGCTTGCCTCAATTCATTTTGTGTTCAGATCTGAACTTTGACCATGATGGAGTGATAGAGCAACCAGGAGGCTGCTAATGAGGCCAACTGCTTGGGTCTAGATATCTCTCCCCAACCCCACCAACCATGACCTAAGGGAAGGTACTCTGTTTGTTTTAAGTTTTTGATTCTGTGGGTTAGAAGGTAGAAAGCTCTACCATAGGACTGGCACCTCGGATCTGAGTGTGAAACCACCTGTCCATGAGTAAGGATGGGTCATGCTAGCTGCTACTAGGGTTTGGAATATAATTGTCTACCCTCGCAGTCACTAGACAAATAGAAAATGTGTTTAGGGAACTGGAGGGAGAGGGAAGTTGAACCCTGAAATGTGTAATTCCCTGCACGTGTGAGACTTGTCATTGTGTAAAGCCTTGTCCCTGTTCTCTCTTCCTTTCCCCTAGCCTCACTCCTAATGAGATTAGTTAAATCCCCTGATTGTCTGTCAGTGCTGTTCTACATTGGTCATTTCTCCTTTGCTACTAATGTACATCCCGACTACTTCCTGCCTAGCCCACTGGGGCAGTGCAGAGCCTTTTGAAGGCCATCCTTTCTACCAGCAGACAGTCTCAGCACGTGAGTAGGTAAGCAGCTTTGGTCTCAGTCTAGCAACACGACTATCATCCCAGCAGGTCGGATGCTGTCCTGACTTGGAGTCTATACTCTGGGGCTTATTTAACCTGCTTCCACCTGTTTATATCCTTTGTCATTCCTCAGTTCAGATACAGCATTGTTCCAGGGGTTGGCTTATGGAGACAGGCTTTCTCTGTATAGCTCTGGCTGTTGTAGAGCTTGCTCTGGGGACCAGGCTGGCCTCGTACACACAAAGACCCACCTACCTACCTCTGCCTCCGAAGTGCTGGAAAGAAAGGTATACACCACTGTTGCGGGAATATTTAAAAAATGAATCCAACCCACAAACTCTCTTTTCCACCGGATCACGTTCTAGAGCCGGCAGCACCATGTCCTGGCGGGCTCTTGCTATTTTCTCCCAGCTAGCAGCAACATCTCCCTCACAGGCAACGCTTTACACACCCCCACAATCATTCATCTAGCGCCTAGTACCCAGTAAAGCATGACTCTTAAGGTTTAATTATCTAATCAGGTTTATATAATAATAAGATAGCAATTTATAAGATGCCAATACAATAATTTCTGAGTCCAGTGATAAAGACAATATTTTATCCCAATTATCCTAACCTTGTAAAAACCTTAACTTGGTTGTTATAACCATGTGAGATCTGAATTGTCATCTTCCTCTGACTCCATGATGAAGATCCTCCCCTCCTGCTCTCTGACCTTTCTCCTCCTCAACTTCTAGTTCCACCTCTCTATTCCTGTCCAAGCATAGGCCTGCCCCTGCCCTAATGTGATTGGACAGAGAAAATGCTGCAACACACCACCACTGCCGTGTAGGAGGTATATCTTTCTTTCTAAGATGCATATTTTTGAAATATGTGGATGAATAATTTGTCTGCATATTCATCTGTGTTACCAGATGTGTGGGGTGCAAGGAACCTTTGGATATCCTGGAACTAGAGGTACAGGAGGCGTTGAGCCACAATGTTGGTATTGGCGATTGAACACAGGTTCCCTGGAAGAATAGCCAGTGTTCTTCCTATTCCTGAGCTAGTTTATTATACACCCAGGACCTGAGTAGTGATCACCTTGGAGATTTTATAAGAGATGCACAGCTTGAATCCTGGACCAGTAACACCAGCACTGGGCCCTCCCCTGGGTGGGGTCCCCTAGGGCTTGTGTGCTTTATGCACTTTGACATTCCTGAGTAGATTCCAACTCAACTCTGGCAAGTCCTTTACCTTGTAAGTCGCCTGTTTGCACTGTCAGAATTCTGTCCTGGGTTCTCTATGACAAGGACACTGAAATCTCCCTTTTATATCAAGGTCGCAGCTAAATCTAGGCTTTAACTAGATTTTCCTATCAAGGAAATACAAAAGGCCTGCTAGGTAGTTCTTCAAAGGGGTTCAACACCACCTTGTTCTCACTGTAGAGAACTTGTCCAGTCAAAACCATCCCATACAAGCAACTCTGCTTATTGTCCATCTAAATATTCATGTTGGAAGGGTTTGGTGGCACAAGCCTCTAAACTCTATACTTAGGGGCACGAAGCAGGGATATCACCAGGAATTCCAGGCCAGCCTGGGCTACATTGTAAGATTCTTTCTCAAAAACACTTTTTAAGCCGTCAAGTGTCTGCATTCCTCTAGCCTCCTGGGCAGCCAAGGCTGAGTCTTTACAGTATTTCCAACCCCGCTGCT
>JADRCD010231520.1:37172-50412 GCA_019843815.1 Montemys delectorum | reverse complement strand
TTTATACAGTGAATCTATAATGCTTTATAAAAATATTTAGAGCCATTAGTTATTATGTCATTATCAAATATAAGAGCAAATTCCTTTAAATAAACATAAAGTATCAGCAAAGAAGTAAAGGCAAATTCAAGTTTTAGAAGTAAGTAACACAGTAACTCAAAGTATTCACAGGGTGGGCTCAAGAGCAGAGATGAAATGGAGTGGGAGGAAGTGTCCATGACGGATCATTACAAATTAACTAAGAAGACATATTTTTGAAATAAAAGACTGTCTTAGTCAGGGTTTTTATTCCTGTACAAACATCATGACTAAGAAGCAAGTTGGGGAGGAAAGGGTTTATTCAGCTTACTTCCACATGGCTGTTGATCACCAGAGGAAGTCAGGACTGGAACTCAAGCAGGTCAGGAAGCAGGAGCTGATGCAGAGGCCATGGAAGGATGTTACTTACTGGCTTGCTTGCTTTTCCTGGCTTGCTCAGCCTGCTCTCTTATAGAACCCAAGACTTCTAGCCCAGGGATGGCACTACTCCTTTGATCACTAATTGAGAAAATGCCCCACAGCTGGATCTCATGGAGGCATTTCCCCAACTGAAGCTCACGTCTCTGTGATAACTCCAGCCTGTGTCAAGTTGACACACAAAACTAGCCAGTACAAAGACTAAGAGCTCTTTTAATATTGTTCTGCATTTAGCACTTACATCATTAGTCTTAAAGAGATAGCGTACTGTGAGCTGGCTCAGTGGATAGGAGTGCTTGCCATGCCAGCCTAAGGACCTCATTTCAGATCCCAGCACTATGTAAGTAAAAGGCAGCCATGGTGGCAAGTTTTTCAGTCCTTAATTGGGGAGGCAGAGACAGGTATCCCTGGAGGTCACTGGTCAGCCTGACTAGCCAATCAGTGATCTCCAGGTTCAGGGAAGGAGCCTGTCTCAAAGAACAAGTGAAGAGCAAATGAAGACATCCACCATACATACAAGTGTGTACATACATACATACATACATACATACAAATGAAGAAATCCTCCACACATACATGTGCACATGTACACTCAGAGAAACACACCAAAGGAAGGAGGAAGAAAAAAGACTTGAAAATATTTTAAAATTTATAAAAAATTCATAGCAAAAAGATGTAAGATTATTGAATTACAAAATTTAACAAAACTAAGATGATTAACAAAAAATTCTAATTCCAAAAGCATTTATATTCAAGATTTTGAAAATGTAAAACAAGCTTTACCATCCAAAGAAAAGTGATATACATACACACATAATTACCTAAGTGACTACAGCTTTCTCATCGCAAACAAAGGAGACCAGAAAGTAGGAGGACAATGTTTGTTAATACTAAGGAAGAGAACTGATAACAGATAATTCCATCCCAGTGAAAATGTGCTTCAGAGATGAGGGTAAAATAAGAACATTCTAAAAGAAAGGGAATCGAGACAGCTGGTCTCCTGCACACCTAGTCTAAAAAAAATGTCTTGAGATGGAAGGAAAAAGTCTCCTGAGGAAAACTTGGAACATCAGCATCAAAAGGAAGGATAGAAACTATAAATATCTGGGAACTGTATCAGATTCTCCACTCCCTCCTAAACTCTTTAAAATATGTGTGAAAATTTAAAAGGACATAAAATCTTATGTTCTACCCAAACATAAAGATGTGAATTGGTGCAATACATATGTAAAGAGATATGGTCATAAGCTAAATAGACTGACTAAAATATAAAGATAAGCATTAAAACAATGGAAAAAGAGAGATCCCAGAGTAAAAATCAGAGAGGACAAACATCTAATTAAATGGTAGACATAAATCTAAACATAACAATTACATTTAATGTAAATGGTCTAAACACACAAACTAAAGGATACTATTAGAAACCAGCAATAGCTGATTAGATCACCCTAGCTTCTCACTAGTGTAGTTTTGTCAGGCTTTAAGAACTGACACTCCACCTGGCAACATTTCTTGAAATTGTAACTTGACATCTCTGGATCCCTTAAAGCCAGCAATATCCTCATGTTACATGTTAATTCTCAGAGGAGGAGTCATTGCTTTCCATTTTCCTATTCTAACAACTGAATTTTTCTGATGGCTTGGAAAAACATAATTTGCCTGAGAAATTTGAGAATGTTATTTATCTAACATATCCTGCACTATGAAGTTTAAAGTTTTCTACATTAGGATACAAGGTATTAGATTTCTCCTATGTCATATAGTGACACTCTAAGGCTTTTAAACTTCAATTTAAAAGATAAAATTTAGTTTTAACAATTTTAAATTAGAAAACAAAAATTGATGTAGTTATTATATATATTTGGGGAAATATATACATTGCAAAATAGATAAATTAATTAACATATGTATTACCCCACATACTTTTTTGTGATAAGAACACTTAGAATTTAGGAAGACTTTAATATGAAAGTGGCTGTATGTTACTTGGCTTATATTCATAACTATTATAACTTTATTCAAAATTGACTCCTCATTATGAAGAATTCCTTCTCTCATTTATGTCTTGTTTTTTTTATTCGGGAGCAGTGCTAACTGCTAACTGATTTTTTTTTTTTAATCTTTGGCTTTAGAGAATGTTTTAGGTGGTGCCTCATGGTATAATGCAGGTTGATGTCCAACTTACCATGCAGTTCAGGTGGAGTTACAATTTCAACACAAGAGTTCTGCAGTAACCTAATCACAGCACATAAAGACTTTTCTAACTCATATGTATGGTGTATGTTATTTTATAATATAGATGTAGTATGTCACAATCAAGTTGAAAAATACCTTTGAAGACTGAATAATTTAAAAATATTGTAATATATTCTAAGTTTAAGGGGCCTACTTGCAATACTACAGTGGGGTCTTAGGCCCCCTCCAACCCTCAGCCTCCTGCCTGGGGCTACTCACTGCAGCATCACAATCACCAGCACCCAAGCACTCTTGCTGATATTTACAATCAGTGAAAAACGATGTCGGTGACCTTTTAGTATAAAAGCTCTAGAACTTCTAGTCTCATGTTTTTTGAAAACATTTTTTTTTTTATTATTTTACTCCAAAGTTAGCAGATTAGCATAGTGGAGACTAAAGTCTGTCTTCTGTCTTCACATTCAAAGGGCTAGCAGTTGACTCCGCTAGATCATAACTCCATCTGCATAGCCTCAGGAAAATAGTGATTCTTAGCATTCTCAGTATTATTCAAAACAATTGCTTGTCTTAAACTACAGTGTTTTCCATTCCTAATCACGAGATCTCTTTGTTTCTCTTTTCCTCATAACACAGCAAACCAGATTGATATGTTAGGAAGCGAGCAGCTACGAAGCACTTTTCAGAAACTTGCTTTTTTAATTTCAAAGTTAATAAGGAGGACCAAATTAAATTCTTAGAAGAAACCACCACTAGCTACAACTAGATCAAAATGCATAAAATACCAAAGAGGGGGTAGCATTTAGAGACTCATAGGATCAATTACCTACAACAAAGCTATCAATTAACGTTTTCCCATCACTGCATAAACAAAGTGAAAAATAATTTTAATTTTTGTACAGCAGTTTATAAAACATGATTACTGGTCACATAAAATTTCTGAAAACATAGAATTACAAGTCATCTAAATCAGAGGATATCCTAAAACTAATACACTTTAAATTATATATATATAATATATATATATATATATATATATATATATATATATATATATACTATCTTTGGGTATGTATATATACATACATGTATACACATACACACATATACACACACATATATATATGCACAGATAAACATCTTAAAACAGTTCGGTCTGTGGAGTATGGTGGTTCACACTTGCAACTGTAGCACCTAGAAGGCTGAGGCAGGAATACTGCTTTGGGTTCAAGGCCAGCCTAGTCAGCATAATGAGTTCTAGCCCAGTCTCAACTACACAAAGGGAGATTCTGTCTCAAAAAAATTATGTATGTATGTATGTATGTATGTATGTGTATATATATATATATGTGTGTGTGTGTATGAATAGTGTTTGTATATATGAATATATGCATACATATGTATATATAAATATATGTATTTATGCTATGTTCATAAACACAGTAAATCCCCCTAAGTATGAGGTAGAAGGACTTCCCAACAGCTATGACAGAACCAGTGTGAAATGATTCATTTGACTATTAGCAAGTAGTAAGGCTTAGAATTCTATATAAATTCTCAAGATCCTCCATCTCTCAGGTTTGGGTGGTGGTTGTTGTTGTTGTTGACTCTGTGTCTACTGTTAAGTTTGACTTTTACCAATTTTTACTTCCTTGATATTATTCAAAAGGTAGTTAAAACTTCACAGATTATAAAAGCCAAATTCTAACATTTTTAACTGTATCCCATTAAACAATTTAATGACAGGTTCAAAGGAACTTTAGACGTCTGTGTAAATGTGCATTAATTAGCTATTATGAGATAGTTAAATTAATAGGTGTACTGTCTTAGGATATTGCCGGAACCAACACTCTGAAAGCTCCCTGCAGTTGCTGGGGTGATGCATGCCTTTCATCTGAGCACTAGGAGGCAGAGGCAGGCAGGCAGGCAGGCAGACAGCTCCTCTATGAGTGCAAGGTCAACCTGGTCTACACAGTCAACTCCATCCAGGCTAGTCAAAGCTACACAAGCAGAACTTCACAAATAAATAAATAAATAAATAAATAACTGACAAAGTATAAGTACAAAGTAATATGGAGCAACTGAGTGTATAAGTGTAAGCATCAAATGATAATGGGAATAAGATAATTAGGAAAGGCTTTCCTAGGGAAATGGTTACTAAATCAATTAATACCACTTTAATTTTAAGAATCACATTAGCAAAAATAAAAAGAAGAAGATCTTCAAATATATTTTAAGCTAAAGGCTAAGTTTGAGAGTTAGACCAATCTAGGATAGATAGTAAAACATTAATTTACATTGAACATAACAGAAACATCACGATAAATATTTGAATAACAGAGGAGAATGTGAATAAAGTCCTAACTGAAAGAGATATCCGTCCCCCCATCTCTATCTCGCTGCTCGTATACAAGTTGTTTGTGGGTGCCTCTAGTTGTGAGCCGCCTGAGATGGGTGCTGAGAACTGAACCCATGTCCTCTGCAAGAGCAGCAAGCACTCTTAACCACTGAGCCACTTTCCCCAGCAACAAACGACGTTTTCATCCGCCCCTCAAGGTAAGAACATAAGACTAACAAAGTGTGTCTCAGTCACCCAAAGGTAGGATCATAAAACCCTTCCTTAGCGCAGTTAGACTCGTCCTCCTGTAGCCAGGTGACATGCTAGGCTAGGCTAGGCTCCAGGGGAAATCTAGGGAGCACTGTTAAGTTTAGCAACCCTTTGGAGTCAGGATATCTCAACATTAAAAAATTAAATTAAATTAAAAATCCTGTCCTAGTAACAAAGACAGAGGACTCTTGAGTGTATGGCAGATCAAGACAATCCCAGTCACCCGATTTCAGTGATGTTACTTCCACAGGGCATCACGCCGATCCCGGCGCTGAGTAAGTAAAGTTCACTGATTGTCCCAAGATGGCCCAGATTTGTAATCCAATTTGATAAGGCTACAGGTGAAATGTGTGAACACATTAACACTGCCCTTTTCTACCTTTGGTGTGAGATCTTTGTGACCGTGTTATCCACTGTTACAGATTAGCAGGCGATTCCAAACACAGCGAACCATACCTTTGCTATGGGATGGCCTGGCCTGTCTACCCACTCTCTACAAACATTTCAACCTTGACTTAAGAAAATCAAACAGGTTATACTACTCGTGTGATCTTGTCAAGGCAACCCATAATTTCGTCATAAATCAGGACAGGCAGGTAACATGTGAAAGCCACAAATGGTTTTGTCACATCAAAGTTTACCTTTGTTCTAGTGAAAATAGACCTCGACCTACAGAATAATAAAGGAAGAAGGAAAAAAAAAAATCAAACTAGCAATCACACTGATTTTGAGGGGAAAATAAGTTGGAGAACTTAAAAATTTACACTACATAACTATAAATAATCAAATAATCAAAGATTTGTAGAAGCCACTACAAAAAAGTTACAAACTCATACTAGCTATAATGCTTAAAATAAGCACACGTGTTTAAGTTATTAATAATTGAGCGCAACACAACTAGAGAGGAATGGTGAGGAACACTTCTTAAGGAAAAAGGAAGTTCACTGAAGTGATACCCTCAAAGACTTAACAAGCTTCCATGTTTTTCTCCGAGTACTGAATAAATAGGAAATCAGATGTGCACGCACGCGCGCTCGCTCGCTCACTCACACTCTCTCTCTCTCTCTCTCTCTCTCTCACACACACACACACACACACACACACACACACACACCAATCTAACGACCATCCACATTGTAAAATAAGACCTAGTTACTTACAAGAGCAATCTGATTATTTCTAAGATGCGCTCACTTAGGGGAGATCTTGGGTATAGGGTGGGTACAGCTTGAGAAAAGGGAACTCTGATTTGGGGCAGACATTGAATTTCCTTGCAATTAAAAAAAAAAGAAAAAGAAAAAAAAGGGGACAGGTTAAAAAAATTAACTTTCCAAAAGTCAGAATTTAGAAAGGAAAATAAATAAAATAAATGACTGTACCACCGTATCATGTAAGTTTTCCCACCTAGGCATGCCATGCATGTAGGGTTCAACCTCGGCCTCTTAACCGTGTCACCCCAGAAGCCAAGAGGCCCTGAAGCCCCCACATCTTGTGGATAGGATCCCAGGCACTCAGAGCCCATCTCTACTCAGGCAGGACCGGTAGGACCACTTGTCTCCACAGCAGCCTGCAGTCATTGCCAGTCCAGTCACCTGGACCGGGAAAGCACGTCGCGGCTGACCTGGCCGCCCGCCTGCCACCCTCCGGGAAAACGCTCGATTCCCACACTGGTCCACACTGCCCTTCGGGGGATGGGAGAAGGGCGGACAAAGAAGTGCGGGCCACAAGTGACATCGCTCCCCGCGGTCCCTCATCGGGATGCTGAGGGGCGCGGGCGCGGGCGCCGGCTCGGCAGTGGCCTCCCTGGTGGGACGGTCCCTCGGGTGGGGGATGCAGGTCCCCGCGGCCCGGCGGCCGGCGACGGGCACACTCAGAGCCCCGAGCTCACCTTGTTGAGATGCGGGTCCCGAGTGAGCAGGTAGCCGCGCTGGTGGGTGTGTCGGCGGCGGGGGGCTCGGGGCTCCATGGCTGGCACGGTGGCGGGGCGGACGCGGAGTGCGGCGGGCGGCGGCCGTGCGACGGAAGGCCCCGCGGCCGGGGGCGGGCGTGGGTGGCGAGAGAGGGTGGCGAGGCGGGAGGAGCCCGCGCCGAGCCGCCGCCGCGGCCGGGCGGCCCGCGAGAAGCGCTGAGTCACGGCGGCATCGGCCGAGCCGCCGTGCGAGGAGGCGGGGGCGGGGCGCCGGGCAGGCTGGTGAGCGGCGAGCGTGAGACCTGGGCCCCGACCGGTGAGGGGCGGGCCGCCTCGCTTTCTCCTCTCCTCCACTGTCCTTCCCTAACCCCAACGTCCTGGATGCCAGCCATGCCCCCGGGGCCTGATGCAGGAGGGGGATCAACTTTGACCCAGAAAGCCCAGGCCTCGATGGCACTGGGCGAGAGGGCGATCCCCACCTGTTTCTGAATCATAGCCGAGGGGAATTTGATTTGAACGCGGTAAGAGGAAAGGTGTGTTAAGAGTGCACGTGGGGTCCGGTGATCAATCCTTTGGAGCTTTAAGAACAATTTTCCCGAGAAACATCTTGGTTCTGGAAACCAAGATGTTAATTTTTGCAAGACTATGGTTTCTTCTTTGAGGAAAGAGGGTCAGAATAAAAAGGTCTTCCAGGATTGAAACCCTGTGGTTGTATTATTGATATTTATACTTGAAGAGCCAAGGACTGGAGAAGTAAGTCCCTCAGGGATGTCTGATTAAAACAAAACAACAATCAAGCAGCCTTCATACACAAAAGTCCTTTCTTTTCTGTTAAATCGCATGGCCAGATTTCTACTTATTCACCTAGACACTGTGGAACAGTTATAGGGTTATGTATTGCCTAGATACCTGTGGAATGATTTCTAATTATTTTACTTGACGCTACCGGTACAGCGATAGCTTTTAGGCTATGCTTGAATTCAGAAGTTTCTTTGGCCTGGCTTTTAAATTATCTCGACTCAGTTATTTTATAGAGAGCATTATATTAGCGTCGCACAGTTCTTCAAAAACATTTCTTGCACTTACCATGATACCTTTCATTGTGAACTTTATAACCCATAAATAATTTACCTCAAACCATCTGAGAAGAAGGTGTACTTTACAAAACTCCCTCTCCTAAGTTAGACAAGGCCCATTACAATGGTAGTGCTTTGTGTGAGTCAAAAACACTTTAACAGCAGACCTGGAAGATACAAACTTCCAGGAGAAACCAATTGCAACAGTTTTAGCAGAATGAAGCTTTTATGACTTAAATTTAGAGATGTTGCTTGTTCCTTCCTGTGAGACTTAAGGTCTATAGCAGGGAACACCAATATAGAATAAACCCAAAGAGCCTTTGGCCTCTTCCTCCAAGCCAGCATTACAAAGGGATTACAGAAACTCCAGGACCTGTAAAGCTGCTTTTACTTGTATGTTTACTTGTTCTCTGACAGTTCCAGTCGTCTTGGATGGAGAGCAGCCCAAGGAGCTCTTCTGTACAGTCAAACACACTTCCAAAAAAAAAAAAAAAAAAAAGTCTAAGAAGAACCTATTTCCCGAATATTGACTAGAACACCAAACTTTTCACTTTTTATTTTAGTGCCAAAAACATAGAAAGACAAGTACATAGAGAAAAAAAAAAAAATCAACCTCCTTTGCTATCATTACCTTGTAAGAAACTGGGGTTTCAGTGTCACCCTATAAATAATTGATCGTATAAAGAATGTTAAAAGCAGGGAGGAGGTGCTGAAGAAATAGCTCAGCAGTTAAAGACATGTGATTCTCTGCCGTAGAGGACCCAAGTCCAGTTCCCAAGGCCCAAGTGGTATGGCTTACAACTACCTGTACCTCCAGCCCCCCTCTTCTGGCCTCCTCAGATACGGCATGCATAGAGTGCACACACACACACACACACAGGCACACACTTATATGCAGAAAATAAATCTTAAAAAACAAAAGGCATGTTGAAAGTAGAGGCTAGAAATGTGGCTCCTTGGTAAAGCACTTGTTTTAAGCATGAGTAAGCTTCTTGGTTTGACCTCCAGTACGTTCATTTATTCCTTAATGTATTCAAAATGTCTTTTCCATACAGACCATATACTAAACTTCAGACAGGGTTACCAGCACATACACATTAGCTTGAGGGGGGAGTCAATATGACAAGAAAAGATATAATCACATCTAAACTGTGGAAAAAGAACAGAATCTGTTTCAGCAATTAGGAATCGTCTCTGTTTGTTTTGTGGGTTTTGGTTGGTTGGTTGGTTGATTGGTTGTTTGACTGGTTAGTTTAGTTTTTGTTTTTTCAACACAGGGTTTCTCCATGTAGTCCTAGATATACTAGAACTCTCTGAAAACCAGGCTGGTCTCAAACTCAGAGATCTGCCTGCCTCTACCCTACAAGTGCTGGGATTAAAGATATGTGCCACTGGCCAGCTATGAAGTCTCATTTTAAAAATATGCCTTTAATAATTTTTAACACAATGTTTTCTATCTAAGTATTTAAAAATATCTCTGGTGGAAGCATTTTCTTAGGGGTAACTCAAAAAAAAATCCTGGACAATAATGCCTCACTTCACTTTGCATATGTATGTGTATAGCACACCTGTTCCCCACTGAGCCATCCTAGAAATCAGCAAGGAATAGGAAACTATTGGTTTAGATATGTTAATAGCTGACATGCTTGTACAAAATTCATCAAAACTGTTAGTTCAGAATCCAAACTCCACAATCAAATTTCCTTGGTTTTTCTAGCTTACTCATCCCCAACTTTTGTGCCCTACTTGTCTCTCCTCATATGCTTTACTTTCTTCAATAATAAGAACTATGCATTTGTCAACTGAAATGTCAACTGAAAATAAATCAGACATATTGCTTTAGTTGCCTAATCTCCTCCCCCCCTCTCTCATCAAAGGAGAATGGAATCACAGTGGTGTGTATGTGTCATTTCTCTCCCCACTCCAGCCCCCAAAGCCTCACTGCTGTATGTATGTATATGAAACTCAAAAAGTAGTTGAGTTTCCCTCATTTGGGTTGGCAGATTGACAGTGGAACAGAGGGGCCCTGGGAAAACTGCCTTCATGATCATGGTATTTTCCCTTGCC
The DNA here is from genome assembly GCA_019843815.1 of Montemys delectorum. NCBI lineage: Eukaryota > Metazoa > Chordata > Mammalia > Rodentia > Muridae > Montemys > Montemys delectorum. The sequence continues at coordinate 40,106 of JADRCD010231520.1, read as the reverse complement.
AGGTTAAGTCTTTGATCTAACTTTAAAAATATATATATCATCATCTGCCACTACAAAAAAGAAAATTAATTTGGTTGTTATGTATGTTTTGCATTGTTTCCCTAATACAATAGTCTCCCTGAATAGCCTGGAACTATTGATTCTTCTGCCTCCACCTCTCAAGTATTGGAATTACAGATGTATACCACCATGCCTGGCTTCTAAATATGTTTTAAGAATACCAATTTTACTTATAGTTTTAGGAGTTAGAGCTCTTCATGTTATAAAGCAGGATTAACTGACTTAGTAAGGTTAAATATTAACCTTGTATAATTGATAATATTATGCTCAATTCTTCTGTTTGTATTAAATTCTCTCTTATAATAAACTAAGTGGTTTTGGAAAATAAAATTTTGCATCCTATTTTTTTTAATTGGGAGAAAAAGGTACTTGAAAAAAAATCCAGGGAAAGTTATTTTGGTTTTGGCTTGGTTTGGTTTGGTTTGGTTTTACCAGATGTCACATAGCTTCTCCAGCATGTAATTTATCTTTCTAGGTCTAAGGTCAGCTATCCACGAACTCGATGCTAAAGTTTGCCTTTCTCATTGCCTTCTCTAGGTTGAAGAGCATGAGGACTGTACTGTCTACAGGAATGAGAATGTGTGTCTCTTCAATATGGAAAAGTGCTAAAGCATATTGAATATGGTAATAGCATACAAAACATGCTTTATTGCTATGTAACAACACCTCAAGATTTAAACAGCTGTCACTCCATGCTCTCCTGTGGTTTCTGTGCTTGCCTGATTGGAGAATGGCCTGGGTTCTTTCTGCTGGCCCCAGGTTTCTCACAAGGCTACAGTGAGAGTGGTTGGCATGCCTGTGTAGTACCAGCTACTCAGAAGACAGGATTGCTTGAAGCAGGAGTTATCAGGCCAGCCTAGGGAACTTAGTGAGAAAGAGCTTATCTCGAGAAAGAGAGGAAAGAAGAGAGAAGAGGGGGGCAGGAGTCAGAAGGAGTTGGGTCCAATCTGGGTTTGGCATAAAGCATATCTTGCTGGCAGTTGGGACCTGTCCAATTAGTCACATGCATATAACCTACTCATCTCTGTGTCTGTCTTCAGAGAGTCTCAGGGTCCCTTCATACATGGCTCCTCCGTATGGGTTGATCAGCACATTATTGGTCCTCAAGCACTAACAACTAATTGAAATGGAACCTGGCCTGTATTGGAGAAGTGAAAGTATTCCAGAGCACAGGCTAGACAGTGCTTTTCCCCAGGATGACCAAGCCTTGGCAGCCACAGATTTTCAATTCCTTCTTAATTCAAACTGTCACAGAAAGCCACCCCAACGGGAGGACACTCAAATTCACATTGTAAGATGAGCATGTTGGTTGGAAGAGCTATTGAAGCTGCTTTGAAACTACTATCCTCCATTCAGAGCTATGAAGTACTCTTTAACTGTTCCCATCACTGGCTCACTTAGATACATGCAGTGGGTGATGTGCTTGCCATAGATCATGGACAAGAACATAAATTATGTATAAGTAAACAAGTTAAGAACAGCATAGTTCAGTAAACTGATTTAAAGAGTACACGTATCAGGCTGGGAATGTGCCAAAGCTCACGAGGACCTGAGTCAATTCCTAAAAGCCAGGCTTAGAGAGCATGCTCTTGTAATCCCAGCACAAGGACAGTACAAATGAGTGAGCCTCCTGGGTTCCCTGGATAGCTAGCTTAACCCTAGTCAACAAGTTCCAGACCATCTTGTCTTAACAAGAACAGCTCCTGAAGAACAATATGCAAAGTGACCTCTGGTCTCCACACTTATACACATGTATACTTATGAACACATACACACAAAGTATATTATCATAATTCAGTTCTGATTCGGACTTAAACCCTTATGGTTATCTTTAGTATATCTGTTGCTATAGTTACTACTGATAACTGACTTGAAGGAGGTTTCAAAGTGCCTTCCAAATTGCTTTCATTGTGGATTAGTTAGATATGTTTTCTTTAAGTTTTTTTTTTTTTGAAAAGTAGGAATCTCTTAAAAATATGTTAAGATTCAGCCACCATGTTAAATTAGCCATTATACACTGTTCTGCAATATTCCTTAAGTATCATGTTAGATTGCTAAATATGCTAGTTTTATATATAAAGTTAACAAGAGACCATGAAAGAATCACATATTTGAAACAAAAGATGTCTGAGGAACCATGTCTTACTTAGCTGTGACAACAGTATAATAATTAACAACATTAAAAATAATACCAGAAGCCGGGCGGTGGTGGCACATGCCTTTAATCCCAGCACTTGGGAGACAGAGGCAGGTGGATTTCTGAGTTCAAGGCCAGCCTGGTCTACAGAGTGAGTTCCAGGACAGCCAGGGATACTCGAAAAACAAAAAAAAAAACAAAACAAAACAAAAAAAAAAATCCAGAAACTGAATGAATGATAATGGATAGAGATTTTTTTTAATTTAGAAAAATACACCACAAGAATTTTAACAGTATATTTCATTTTATAATTCTTCAATGTTTGAGGCTCACATAAAAGGTATATATTATTTTATACTCAGGAAAAACATCTGTAGCATACTTGGTACTGGGGATTTGATCAATGTGTTATTCTATAAGGTTTTAGGGACCACAGCTCTGTTTCTTTGGTTTCTGAGACAGTTGAGGTTGTGGATCAGCAGTGTGTTTGTTTCATCAGCATCATGGGGAGTTAAAACTCCTGACAGCTTGGCAGCAGGCACTAAGCCCAGCCTCATACTGTTACTCTAAGATGGACTGGATACATTTCATAATGGCTTTCTGTGCCAAATACCTGTAAGGAGAACCACCCTGCTCTCCTTACTGTAAAGTAACTAGATTAAAAACAAATACAAATGCTCTCAAGATAATAAAAAAAAAAAAAAATCAGCTGGGCAGTGGTGGCGCATGCCTTTAAT
>JADRCD010231520.1:0-37072 GCA_019843815.1 Montemys delectorum | reverse complement strand
ATTCATCTAAGAAACAGATTATCAGGTGGCCTAATTAATTAATATACGACCTACTTTCAAATACAACATGATGTGAATCTCTAAGTATTTGGTTTAGATTTTTACTTCTTGGTATCTCTGTATTCTGAACATTTCACATTAGAGAAATCCCACATTTATTTTCAAATCAAGGTTTCAAAAAACACAAAAAACTTGCTAAAGTTTTAAAATTTCTTCTTGGAATGAGAGCCAAATTGTTGCTCTTAAACCAGCATTCTTTTTATCATCCTAGTGACCTATTTAATTCAAGAAGTTTTTTTTTTTTGTTTTTTTTTTTTACTTAATAATCTGAAAAAAATCTTCATGGACAAAAGAGTCTTATTAAATTACTTTATTTGGTTTAAATAATCTTAATAGACAGAATACTTTCTCTTTTGGAAGCCAACTCATAACATAAACTTCATTAACTCAGAGCCCAGGGGTTATATCTATGGTTAGCATCCAGAGGCCCCCAGAAATAGAAGTAAGCCAGCATTAAGTACCAGCTCCCCTCTGTAATGCCACCAAAAGCTGACTTAGCTTTCAAGTGGAGTCCTAAGCATGCTCTGCGGCTGTGACTGCAGAGCTCCAGACCTTCTGGCTTCTGGCAGGGGCACTGTGTTGAGGAAAGTTGTGCCGGGAAAGGTTTTACAAGAGATTCATTCATGGTAGATGAAGAGACCTGAGACATAGCACGTAGGCCAGAGGAGAAATAGGGAGTGTTAAAATAAGTTTTGTCATAGTGAAAACAGCAGAGTCAAGCTATTCTTTTGAAGACAAACTCTTTGAAGGGGAACTTAGAAATCTTTAGACAGGGGCCAAAACAAAAAGTCAATTTTAATTGGTAGGAAAGTTATTAAGTTATTTTGTGGTTTTGAAATAACCAGGCTTGGGTCCTTGTTTTCCCTAAGAATTCATTTAGTCTTTCAAGACTTCCCAAGAAGCCTGGAATTTAAACAGATAGAGGAATCTTTATGTGTAATTGTTTACAGCCAGCCTATTTATACTGAGATTTGAAGATATGTATTCTGTGCCTGGTGCCAGAAAAACTGGAATCAGTAATACCTGCCCTAGCTCCCCTTCTCACACACAGCAATCCAGCAAGCTGTTTACCTTCCCTGGCTAATGGTGAGGGGAAGTTCCCGGTGCATTTCACTCCCTCAGTGAGGAAGCTGCTTTGTCATGCTGGTAATGAAGCTAAAGAGGCTGAGAGGACAGAGATCCTGATGGGACCTTACCACCTCAGCCCCCTGGCCCTACAGTGACAGGAATTGAGTTTTATCTCTACTCACTGGTCTTTTCATCTTTCCTTTCTTTACTTTAGCACATAATCCTGATACAAGGGGCAGTGTGTGTGTGTGTGTGTGTGTGTGTGTGTGTGTGTGTGTGTTTAGAAACAAAAGACTATGCTGAGCTGAAAAGGGTAGAAGCTTTCAGAACACAGGCAAAGTTAAGGCCCAAGCATTAAAATATTGTACTTATTCTCAATTTCTTAAAAATGCTCAAAGTTCTTAAAAATCAGCTCTGTAACGGCTCTAGGTTTACCAGAGAAAATTTAAAGGTTTTGCAGGTCAGAGGTGGGCATAGCAGCATACACCTTTATCCCAGTCTTTGTTTATTTTATGTGAATACACTATCTCTCTCTTCAGACACACCAGAAGAGTGCATCAGATCCCATTACAGATGGTTGTGAGCCACCACGTGGTTGCTGGGAATTGAGCTCAGGACCTCTGGAAGTGCTCTTAACCACTGAGCCATCTCCCCTTTCATCCCAGTCTTGAGGAGGCAGAGACTGGCAGATCTCTACGAGCTCAAGACCAGCCTGGTCTACAAATGAGTTTCAGGCCAGCCAGGGCTACAAGATGAAACCCTGTCTCAAAAATTAATTTATTTTAATTAATTAAAAATAAAAGTTTTACAGGTCAAATCCTACAGACTTTAACTCATACTTTCCTCATTCATATTATCCCTCCCTAGCTACAGAGAAACTGATAGGTAATGATTTTAAAGTAAATGTTACTTAATACCAATATCAAGTTACCTGGACATAATTATGTTTTTATGGAAATCTTATTATAATACCTGTTAAAGAGATACAACACCTAACTCACAAAGCAAAAGTAGACCTGTACTGTACTGGCTGGTTTTGTGTGTCATCTTTACACAAGCTGGAGTTATCACAGAGAAAGGAGCCTGCCTTGAGGAAATGCCTCCATGAGATTCAGCTGTAAGGCATTTTCTCAATTAGTGATCAAGGGGGGAGAGCCCACTGTGGGTGGTGCCATCCCTGGGCTGGTAGCCCTGGGTTCTATAAGAACGCAGGCTGAGCAAGCCAGCGAAAGCAAACCAGTAAGTAACATCTCTCCATAGCCTCTGCGTCAGCTCCTGCTTCCTGACCTGCTTGAGTTCCAGTCTTTACTTCCTTTGGTGATGAACAGCAATGTGGAAGTGTAAGCTGAATAAACCCTTTCCTCCGCAACTTGCTTCTTGGTCATGATGTTTTGTGCAGGAATACAAACTCTGACTAAGATACGTACTTTTTTTTTTTTTAAGTAGGCCCACACAGACAAAAAAATAAAAGGAAATAAATAATTAAGGCACAAGACTTTCGTAGGGGTTTCTGGGAAACTGAAGACCAGTAGAAAGGGACTGCATAGTACTAGAGTTCCCACCCTTAACGGTCCTGTCTCTGCATGTACCCTGCTCCTGGGCCCCTCCCCTCCTGGACCATAATACATACTTATTTTTCTAGAATTCAGTGCTTTTAAACCTCAAACACACTGTGAAGGTATTTTTTCCCCTCAGTGACACAGTTTATTGGATTTAAATTCCTTTTGTTTCTTAGTTCTGCTAAGATTTTAAGAGCCTATAATTTCATACAGCAGGAAGAACCCTCAGCAAGCTACACCACAAATTGAAATCTTCCCAGAGATTCCCTTTAGGAATAGATAAACAACTGCCCCTAGTGGCTTTGCAGGTGAGGCTGCTGCTGTGCGACACGTGTGTCAGTGGGTGACTGAGAGGAGGAAGGCTATGTCTACACTCGGTGTCCTGACCTGTGAACACCAGAATGATTAGCTGTCTTAGTTTGGGTTTTACTGCTGTGAACAGACACTAGGACCAAGGCAACTCTTAGAAAGGGAAACATTTAATTGGGGCTGGCTTACAGGCTCAGATAATTATCATCAAGGCAGAAGCATGGCAGCATCCAGGCAAGCCTGCTGCAGGAGGAGCTGAGAGTTCTACATCACGTTCTGAAGGCCACTAGAAGACTGGCTTCCAGGGAGCTAGGATGAGAGTCTTAAAGTCCATGCCCACAATGACACACTTCCTCCAACAAAGCCACACCTACTCCAACAAGACCACACCTCCTAATAGAGCCACTCCCTGGGCCAACCATACTCAAACTGAGATGACTACAAGCCCGCCCGGGAGGGATGACCATGCCTGAGATGACCCCTGCCCAGTGCCATAATGCACAAACTGGGCATAGCACACCTGAGATCATTCCTGAGATGACAACAGACACTCAGAGATCCTGGGTACCACTAAGAGGAGCAGTTGTAAGTGGTAGTACTCAGAAGACCGAGCAAGCAGGCCCCAAGGCATGAGCATGGGAGATGCAGTGACATGGGTGAGGGGATGATGCTCCCCTTCCTTGCAACCTACATCAAGCAGGAGAGCTGGCCCTGAGGTCATCAGAGCAGGAGAGCTGACCCTGTCCCTCACCTACTGCAGGACTAAGAAGAGCAGGCCCTGTACCTTACCTGTACAGTATAAGTAGAGCTGGCCCTGGATGTGGAGGTTGAAGGTGAGCTGACCCTGAAGGTGTGAGCATGCAAGAGATGACCTTGCCTCTTATCCACTCTGCAGTGGCATCAGTGAGGAAGAGAGTCTCTCCCCTCCCTTTTGTCTTGGCCTCTGTGCTAGTCCCTAAGGGGCCATGAGAACAGGAGACCTGGCCCTGCAGCACTCAGGAGAGCAGGACCTGCATTTTGCATGGGCAGCACAGTAGAGCTGGCCCTCCCTAGACATGGGGGTTGCAGGTGAGCGGGCCCCAAGGCCATGAGCACAGGAAAGCCAGCCATGCTTCTTGACTGCCATAAGAAGGCTGAGATGAGGAAGAGATGCCTGCCTTCCCTCTCTTGTCCCTTGCCACCTATGACAGGTAGGAGATCTGGCTCTGGGACCACGAGAGTGGAAGAACTGGCCCTGTCCCTTGCTGGTAGGCACTCCACCCCATCTTGGCACAGGGTAGAACTAGTCCTGTTGCAGGGGTTGCTGATGAGCTGGCCCTGAGGGTCTGAGAGTGAGAGCAGGCAGGCTGACCAGCTCAGGTACCTCTCAAGCCCTGACCCAGGGCTTTGACTTGGCCCACGCCAACATCTACTCCATGGATGAACTGCTGAATTTCATAAAGGGACTGGTCCTAAACTATAGGATCTCCATGACATAGGGCAACAACAGGATATCCAAGAGGAGTCCCAGCAAGGTTCCAGTATGGATAGAGTAGCAGAAGCCAGAGGCCTTGTACCAGACCAGTGAGTCATTGCAATGAACATTTGCAAGCAAAGAAGTGAGGACAAAAGGATATGCTGTGGGACACACTGTGACTTACTACTGATTCCAGAATAATATTTTTTCCTCTGTTGTGGGAGTTGCAAGGATGGAGGGTGGATATGAGGGGAGGGTGGGGAAGGGGGGTTGGGGTGCATGATGTGAAATTTACAAAGAGCCAATAAAAAATTAAGAAAGAAAGAGAGAGAGAGAGAGGAAAGAAGGAAGGAAGGAAGGAAGGAAGGAAGGAAGGAAGGAAGGAAGAAAATAAATACTCTACCCCACATTAATTTTGCACAGCCATGATGCCATAAAAAATAAATAAATAAAACCTTTAGGGAGGAAAAAGGTTGTTAGAGGGACTGGAGAGGTGGCTTGGTGGGTCAGATGGGTCATTGCTCTTGTACAGGACACTACTTCCACTGCCAGCACCCAGGTGACTCACAATCAATGAAAGCCCCAGCTCCAGGGACTCAATGCCTTAGGCCTCTGCAGTCACCAGCATGCATATGCACAGACACCCACACACATACTCATAATTCTTTTTCAAAAAATAAGTATTTTAAAAGTTCAAAAATAATGTCTTAAAGAAGGTGGCTAGCCAAGAAATTCGATTGTCAAAAATATTTATTTTTAATTATGTGTACCATGGAAGCATTAGGAATAGAATTGGGATCATCAGACTCACACATAAATGCCAGGTAAGCATGGTAGCCCTCATGTGATTCCATCCTGGGAGGATGGAAACGGGATCTTCAGAGTGCAAGACTAGCCATATCGATGAGCTCTAGGTTTGATTAAAAGACCCTGCCCGAATGTCTAAGGAGAATGATTCTCAACAGCAATAGAAGATAATATAGAATACAGCTTCTTTAGTGTGTCTGTGTGTGTGTGTGTGTGTGTGTGCACTACAGGTTACGTATTATTAATTATATATACTGTTGCACTGGAATAACTTGCTTCTAACAAATAAATTATAACTAAGAGCTCTTACCCATTGTTTTCTAAAAACATGGAACACATACACACACTACTCAATTCTTTTCACAATGTCTCCCTCCTAGCCTAGGTCAGAGATTTTCAACTTGTTAGCATCCAAAGCCTGTGGCAACTCATGGGCGGGTCTCAGAGACCTATTGCCAGAGCAACAGCCGCCATATTCCCAGAATCCATTGGGCTCACCTCCCACCTTTGTCTGCAGCCACTACATCAGAACCCATATATATGGAACTTTCCTCCATCTTGCTCTCTCTCTCCTTCCTCTCTTCCGCGCTACTGCCCCCTCTCTCCCTCTCAATTAAACCTCTTACACATGGAACTGTTTGGGCCTAGTGTGTGGCATGTCCTGACTCGACCCGCTGTTCTAACACATCACAACTACACATTCATGTATGTGTGTGTGTGTGTGTGTGTGTGTGTGTGTGTGGTTAATACCAAAACTTGATGTATGTGCACATTTTTCTATCTGGAAAGTTAAGAATTATCATGAATCTCACAAATACAAGAATCCATACCCTAAGTAATAGGAACTTGGGCCTTGAATTCTCAGGGCTTCATGAATATCCTTCATGGAGCCAAATACTGGCAGGTCAAGCAAAATTTATTGACTTTACCTTCAAATCATCCATTTATTTCATCAGTGCAACTAGTGTAGGGCTCTCATTTGCCAGTTAGTAAATGATTATTAAGTTTCTACTAGATGCTCATCCCCATCCTATATGATGGGAATGTATGTCCCATCCTCAAAAAAATTACCATTCCTGGGAGGGGGAGAACAAATAAAAAGAATAATATGTATAATATCCAGTGTACACTGTGGAGAAAATAACTGTAAGGATGCATTTGAAACATTTGAAGCTGCAATTGAAATATACAGTTCGCCTTAAATTGCCCCTTCTGATCTTGCACAAAACCTTTTAACATGAGCAAAGTACACTTTGTTTAATCCAGTAAATATTTATTAAGCACCTAATATGGGCTTGTCACGATGCTCAGTGATGGGGAGAGGCAGAGATAAGCATGTTGCTGTTAGAAATTATTGGCAGGGCTTAGAAGCTATCATTTTCTGTAGGAATCCCTTAGGACTGGGTTGGGGGGAGGTTTCCAATCTCTGCTCATTCTGAGATAGGATTATTTTTATTTATGGACATGGGTGTCTTGCCTACATGTATGTCTATGTATCATATTTATGCCTAGTGCCCATGTATGTCAAAAATGGGATTAGATCTCCTATCACCTGGACCTGGAGTTACAGGCAGTTCTTAGTTATGCTGTGGATGTGAGGTTTGAACCAGGATCCTCTTCAAGAACACCAAGTGCTAAGCTGGATCTCTGGCCCCAAGGTGGACATGTCTCTATTGCATCTGTCTCTTCTCTACTTTGTTACAAACTCACTAAAAGAAAAACTTGAATCTCAGGTATACCGAGAGTTCACTATGTGACTGTTGACTCCTTGTATAGATAGGCTAACTGAAGAGACTGTGCATGCCCCAGGGTCTTCTCTAACCAAGACTAAATAGAAAGAAAGAAACTAAGTAGAATTTTCCTCTCTTTTGGGTCTAGTCTTAGTGACTTTACAAATTTGTTGTGACACAATCCTGACAGAAGCAATTTAGGTAATGAGAGGTATTTTGTCTCATGATGATATAATTCATCATGAGGTATATAGCTCATCCCGGTGGAGAAAGTCTAGAGGCAGGAGCACGAGGCAGCTGGTCACATAGAGTCGGCAATCAGGAGGCAGTAAATAATGGATGTGATGAAGCCTAGTGCTCAGCCAGCTGTCTCCTTTTACTCCAGGACCCCAACCCATGGAATACTTCCATCCCCATCCTTCCCACCTCAACCAACCCACCCTAGAAACGCTCTCACAAATGTCCCCAGAAGTTTGTCTCTTCGGTGATTGTAGATGTGGAGTTCTCCTCAGCCATCACAGAGATTCTTTCAAGTTGACAGTATTACAACGGGCTCAGGTCTCCTTCAGAATCAGTAAGAGTTGTTGACATGAGATCTGATCTGATGTAAGGAATGTCTTCATCTTGTCCATTCTTTGGAAGGCAAACTACTTAGCATTTTATCAGCCAAGAACCATTCTTCTCAAACCTCTCCCCGCCCCCCACCTGAGTATCTGTCAGCCCCACCCTGCTGTGCTCTGGTTTTCACGTTACCCACAGAGAGCTGAGAAATAGAGAAAGAGGGGACTCTTGTTAAGGTTTGACCCTTGTTTTTCCCTGCTTTGCTGGCAAATTCTAGAAAAAACCACACAGATTACGTTTTAAACTAAATCTCAGTCTCTCGCTCACTCCCTGACCAAGGAAATAAAGACAGATAAAAAAAAATTAAAATTGATGCAAGCATCCCAAGGTCAATGTGTTCTGTGGTTGTATCTTATCCAAATAGTTATATCACGTCACATTTCCCCTCTGAACAGGGAGGAATTGTCTGCCCACACCCAGTGACGTTGGGCTTCAGTGGAGGAGGGGAGGTGTTCTTAATTTCTTTCAAAGGCAAATGCTTTCCCACACTTAGAAATGCATCCTTGGTGCTCTGAGTGTTGGGTTTATGCCAAGAGTCAAAGTTTTCACTCTAAATACTTTTGTTTAGTTAGCCCATTTTACAGTCGTATGAAATAATAACTAAAGTTATGAATCACATGGAGACCGATCAAATAGCTAGTACAAGAAGAGGAAAAAAATAAATTCAGCCATCCTGGTCTACAGAGTGAGTAACAGGACAGCCAGAGATACACAGAAAAACCCTGTCTCGAAAAACAAAACAAACAAACAAAAAAACAACAACAGCAAAAAACCAAAACAAAACCAAAAAAAGAATTAAATTCAAAACTTCCCATTGAAAATAACATGAGAAATCACAACAACAGTAGAAAGAAAGCTGTGATCAGAAAATAAATGTATCCATAAAGCAATTCTTGTGGAAAATGCCAGGTCCTTTGGTTGATGACCACTTACTTGGTATTGGTCTTCAATCTCTAAGTGAGCTCATGTCCCATTAGTTAAGAATGGAATCCAGATGAAGGGACAGGCGCAGTCATCCTGTTCTATGTGGCTAGAGCTACATCTATTGTTTTCAATGAAAGATACGTTTAAAGACAGTACCACGAAATGGGAATCTTCCTAGTTGAAATTTTTATTAAAATTGTGTTATGTAAGAAATAACCAAAGGGATGTTCAGCTTGAAAAATAATTTCAAAGATGATGGAGTTAGCTCCCTTCACCAATTTGAAAGACTCTTGGAGACTGGTACTGTCTCTACAGAGCATCATGAGGACCAAAGGGTAGAACTGTCATTTGATGCAGCAGCCACAGCAGCATCATGCCTGACTCAGCCCTCGCCTTGCTTTACTACAGACAACACTATCTATTCACTTAACTTTTCGCCTTTAAACGTTACTCACCTATTGTCTGTTGACGGGTTGTTCTCACCAGACCATAAGTTTCCTAAGAGTAAGTTACTCATAGTGCCATAAATAGTCTCCCTATAAATATTTATTGAATGAAATAATTTATAAGGAACACATTTGAGGTTAATAGGAAAAGACATTTCTTTCTGGGCAGAGAGAGGCTATCAAGTGTTGCGCGTGTCTTACATGAACTAGTTTTACCTTCTTACAGTTTGTCATCAGCTCTTTTGAACACTTCCATGCCAGAAGAGGCAGGGAAGACAAGGCTTGGGTAAGGTAAATAACTCTGGCTAGAACCCATACTGCTAGAATCTGAATGCTAATTCATCTCGTGTCCACCGCCAGTGACTTTCTACTATGCTATAAATGGACTTTATGAAGATAAATGTTCCCATCACCAGTAGACTTTAAGCCAAGACTAGCTGGTCATCCATAGGGTGCTAAGTTATTCTAAGGAACACATTCTTGAATCGAGAGGGATGTTGGGCAAGATCCAAGTCTAAGACTGTGATTCCATGACAGAAGCAGCCCACACATGATAGGAACAGCCAAAATGTCTTTTTTTCCCCCTAAATATCAACATGGTAGAATCAAGACCAGACTTGTATCATTCTGCTTTTAGTTGAATGTTCTCTGTTCCAAATTCTTAAATCAGAAAAAGCAATTTATTCAAAATGAGTCTTTCACTTAAACATTCTGGTTAAGTTGTAAAATTCTTACCATCTCTTGGGGCAAATGATCACTACACAATTCCCAAAATGAACTCTGAGATGGAACTTAGAAATACAAGTGAAAAAAAAATGCATAATTGCATTTAACAGAAGAGAACGGGCCAAATCAGAAGAAAGGGACAGCATGGTCCCCAAGAGAAAGCAGCTCTGTGTCCACAGCTAGAAATTGGAATCTCTGCAGACTGGAGTTACAGCTCCATAACCTGAGCTTTTGCTCATGCACATTCGCCAAAACTTTTCTCTTTCCTCCCATATATATGCTATTTTATGTCTCCCTCTGTGTGTCCCACTTTCTCAAATACATAGTTCCCTGCCAAGAGAAGAATTCATCTTTTTAAAAACATGTAATTTATAAAACCATGCCTTTGCAGCAAAGAATCCCCAGAGTATAATCTTTTCATGTAAAAAGATAATATAAAGAATTTTATAAGGTCTTTATGAAGGCCTTTGTTTTTAATTCTTCCCTGGGAAAGAGTGTAGCAGTAGCCTCTTGCAATTCTGCATTATTATATTGCTAAATGTCTTGATGGTAACCCAAATGCTCACGATTTCTAACTCACACGGGTTGGCATATTTATCTGAGTCAATATAAAGCAGGGGATTGTTTCCAAGATCAAGTAATTTCCTTGATCACAAACCAGCCAGGGCATCTGAGCCTGTAACAGTGAGGGACAGTAACATCCTGCTGTTGGGACATCCACACCACCCAGCCCCTGGTGTCACATTCTAGACGTTGGAAACTCTGCTAGGGCTCATGATGGGCTAGAAGGCCTTTGAGGAGGAATCAGTATTTCTGAGTACTTCACAGTATTTCTGCGTATTTCACAGTATTTCTGTGTTTTTCACTAGACACCTGCTAGGCATAGTTGTTCATATACTTTTGACTCAGGCAATGGTGTCTTAGTTCCTTTTCCTGTTGCTGTGACAAAATAATTCAAAGGAACCGGATTCAGTTCAAGCGTCCAGTCCAACCTAGCAGAGAAGCCAAGGTATCGGGAGCTCGAAAGAGCTGGTCACGTGATGTCTGCCATGAGGCTGCTGGGAGTGATGAATGCTTTTGTTCAGCTCACCTTGTCCTTCTTATAGAGCCAAGGAGCCAGTCCAGGCGAGCGCACTGTCCACTTTTATCATCAGCCTCTCTACCTCATTTAACCTCACCACAATAATCCCTAGCAGTTTAAGTCCAGAAGCTGAGCCTGGAGACCTCTCTCCTTAGATGATGCTAGATCTTGTCAAACTGACAGATTATACTAACCATCACTTACAGCCTTGATTGACCCATGCACAGGAGTCACCTAGGACCATTGGAAAACACAGATATTTGCGTTACGATTCATAACACTAGCAAAATTACAGATATGAAGTAGCAACAAAAATAATTTTCTGGCTGAGGTCAACACAACCTGAGGAACTCTATGAAAGCATCACAACATTAGGAAGGTTGACAACTGCTGGTTTATAATGTCCACAAACCTCATTCATAGTTTTCCTTTGTACAGTGGCCCAAATCATAGACATTACATTAGGCAGCAACAATTTTCCTGCAGATAAAATGATGGTTATATAACTTTGGAGACTACCTTGAAGCAATAGTGTATCTACCCAGCACATTTTTCATTGGTAGTTTAATTCTCGAGCTACAGTTGTCACATTTCAGTTGCTTAGTAGCCACATGTGGCTAATGGCTCTGGTGCTGGGCAGTGCAGGTTAGAAAGCAGTTCCATCCTTGCAGAATGTCCAACTGGACAGTGTGCTATCTGGAGGTGTGAAAAACCAGAGCAGTTGACATCTTCACTGGAGAGAGCCAGGGTAGAGTTGGATGGGCTATATAATAGTTAGGCTGAGCCAGAAGACCTTCAATATTAAATGACAATCTATTCTGTAATCAGTGACCATGATAGACTTAGGATGCTCCTTTTGGGGGGAAAGTTTAAAACCTATTCACACAGCTTTCTTCTAGGTTCCTGACCTCTCTGACCTCTCTTCTCTGGAGTATTTTCTTTAGAGAACTTGTAAATTCTTTTTCTCCTTTGAGCTATATGTAACTCCTTCTTTAAAAGTCTTTTGCCAGGTTTTACAATCTAGTAATCTCTCCCTCTTGGGCCTGGGAGCCATCCCTTTGAAATGCAATCATCAAAAGAGACAGCGCTGTCTTAAGTTCCTGTGGGAGAAGGGGGTTCAGTTTCAGTGAGCACCTTGTTCCAGGTAGTAAAGCTCCTGTCCTGAAAATGTGACAGTTAGAGTCATACTTTGTAGAAAGCCAGTTAGCAAACAGACAATTTATGACTTCACCCAAATGTCTTCTTCCAATATGTTTATGTTTTTACCAGCTCTCCTTAGCCCTAAGAGGAATAAAAGGGCCCAAGTCCCTCTGCCTTGCTCTCTGCTGCAAGGGCTTTGAATAAGATCTTCCTCACGTGCCTAACTCAGAGGAAGTCTTGCCTTCCACCAATTTTCAGAAAAGAAAATAGCTATTCAAGATAGTGTAATTTTAAAGTTCATACTGAAAAACATTTTAAAATTGTTTCTTGCCGGGTGGTGGTGTCGCACACCTTTAATCCCAGCACTTGGGAGGCAGAGGCAGGTGGATTTCTGAGTTCAAGGCCAGCCTGGTCTACAGAGTGAGTTCCAGGACAGCCAAGGCTACACAGAGAAACCCTGTCTCAAACAAACAAACAAACAAACAAACAACCCTAAAATTGTTTCTTTAATTCTTTAGGGGAGATGCTGGAAATGGAATCCTTGACCTTGAGCATCCTTCCACTGAGCTACCTTCCAGCTGCCCAACAGTTACCTAGCAATGGCCAGGTGAGCCAGGAGCCAGGCATATAAGGACTGTTCGGGCTTCTCTCCTCTCCTCTCCTCTCCTCTCCTCTCCTCTCCTCTCCTCTCCTCTCCTCTCCTTTCCTCTCCTCTCCTCTCCCCTCCCCTCTCCTCTCCTCTTTTATCTCTTCTCTTCTCTCCTCTTCTTGTTTCTCTTCTCCCCTTCTCTTCTCTTCACTCTCTCTCTCTTCTCTCTCTCCTCTCCTCTCTCTCCATCTTCATCTTCTCTCCTCACATGTTCATGGCTGACCTATTTCCTTCTTTCTCTTTCCTTTCTTTTCAGTTCTTCTCTATCTCCTATCTTTCTCTGCCTTTACTCCCTTCCCCAGACCCCCTTCCTAGGTCCCAAATAAACTTCCTTTTATACTGGGCCTGCCATATGTCTGATACTTTGGGGAGGGGGAGGGGGAATGCCTCAGCATGGGCCCACTAAGGCACCTCTTCTGCATACAGCATTTTATAAAACATATCATTCTTACAATAAATGGTCTACAGGGACAATCGGATGGTAATGTGTCAAATGAGGTAATGGCAAAGTCAAATGATTTGATTTCCAGGATTTGAAGAAACAGTTACAATGAGTGACATGTATTTCCACCTGGCTCCAACTGCTCTACCATGGAAACATGGAGAAGGGAAACCACCTTCTTATAAATGTGATTTTCTTCTAGCCAAGGCCGTATTTTTTAAAAGATGGCTCTTGGGGTTGGGGCTGGGAAGATCTAGGAAGAATCGTGGACTTTGATTAGAACTACGGATAGTACACTGATGTAATTTACAGATTTCTGATGCTTTATACATTTTAGAAGACTCTTATGTCAAATGTTAATCTTGCCCACAGTTGTAAAATATACGTCCTATTTATATGTCGATGGTATGCTATGTTAATATGTGTACTATTTCACAAGACTAAACATAGCACTAGGAAGCATAAAGAAGTCCAATCCTTGCCGTCCTCACTGAGTCTTTGGACGCCTCGAACACTTATGCTCTGGCTTCCCCCACTGGACTAAAGCCACTCCCAGGGAGCTCTTCCACAGTTCCTTTGTGGGAACCTTCTCTTGCTTATCTACTCAGAATACCATAAGCAACTGACTGACCTCCCCTTGGTCTCTAAGCTCATTGGTTTTTCTCTTGCCCAACATGCTTTCCCTGTAAGGACCTTGAAGTGGAAATTTCTGATTGTGTCATGGGATGCAGACTTACGTGGTGCTGTTGCTGAGGCAAGACCCATGAGAGGACACGTGATAATTTAGAGAGAGTATAACTAGGACTCAACGGACAGAGACAGGGCGTTTGCATAGCTACCTGCACAGTTCTTCATTGGTCTGGAGTCTTTGCTGATCTTTACTTACTTGAGAGAGGCACAGCAGAGAACTCCTAGCATTCCCACTGATCCTGGTTACTCCTGCAACTTATGCTGATTCAGCGGGGGCTTCGAGGTTTCTTCTGGGTTGTACTGCTTTTGCTGATTTGTATTTGGAGACACTTTTGAACTAGACTATTGGTATCCTGATACTACTGAACTGGACTGTTGATATCCTAAAAAATGCAGATTGGAATTGCCCCAAAGAACTTCTTCTAAATAGGTCCACAACCCCTTGTCCTATTTACCATCTTTTCTCCCCTGCCTTTGGATGGTGGCTAGAAGATGGGGCACCAAAAGTGTTTGAGAACCCTTATTAAAGTGGGTTTTGAAAAAAATCTAAGCCTACAGGACCTGGCTTCTATTATTTCAGGGCTTCTTAATAAGCATGAAGGAGAGAGAGAGGTGGAGAGAGAAACAGACAGACTGGTTCACTCAGATGAGAGCTGGAAGCACAGGACTTCCCAGCTGATGGCTGTCCTGAGAAGCATTTTTTTTTTTTTTTTATTCTGTGATCCCACATAGGCCACTTGAAAAGAGTGAGTCTACAAATATGTCTCTCTCTTTCCAACCATCAGACTGAATATGTGGCTCTGCTGAGTGACTGACTCTAGGGGAATCCCCAAGAATCGAGCACGGCTGGTGGTGATGAACGAGCCAGGCAGATGTCCCTTCCCAAAGGAAACGGAAGCAGATGATCAAATTGTGTTTTCAAAGATCTCAGTGCTAATTATCCTGTTTGTACTGCTTAGCATAACTGCACTGTGATTATCCTAATGCTGTATGTTGGCTCAGCAAGAAAATTTTCACTTGGATTCAAAAATCTATTCTCATTTTTACAAGAAATTGGCAATTAAATTTGTCACAGAAAAAATTAATTAAATGTTTGCTTCTTAAAAGATTTATTATAGCAGAGGAGTGGTGGTGCACGCCTTTAATCCCAGCACTTGGGAGGCAGAGGCAGGCGGATTTCTGAGTTCGAGGCCAGCCTGGTCTACAGAGTGAGTTCCAGGACAGCCAGGGGTACACAGAGAAACCCTGTCTCAAAAAAACAAACAAACAAAAAGATTTATTATCTGTATATGAATGTTTTACCTGCATGTGTCTATGTACCATATGTATGCCTGGTGCTAGTAGAGGTCAAACCCCCAAAACTACAGTCACAGATGGTAATAGACAGCCATGTATGTGCTGGGAACTGATCCCAGCCCTCTGCAATAGCAGCAAGCATTTCTAAGCACCACGCCGCCTCTCCAGCTCCATAACTGAATGTTTGTAGGAATAGTCTTACTTGTTATTATATACTAATATGATATTTCTCACAAATGATAATCACACAATTTGAATTTGAATTATAAAATTCAGTATCTAACACCTACTACTTTCTATTTGTTTTTTCATTATAGTTTTAGAATATGAAAAAAATACTGTAAAAGGAATTTCATCTCCTAAAGGAGAAACACTATTGTATCTTAAGCCCTGGTACTTTAGACCAAGGCCTTCTCTGGAAATGGGGTCATTACTTGACAAGGTCATACTGTCCTATGATCATACTAATCCAACAGGACTTGCACCTTTATAAATGGCACAGCTATGTGACAACATAATTGAATGAAAATAAATAGCCGGGCAGTGGTGGCACAAGCCTTTAACCCCAGAACTTGGGAGGCAGAGGCAGGTGGATTTCTGAGTTCGAGGCCAGCCTGGTCTACAGAGTGAGTTCCAGGACGGCCAGGGCTACACAGAGAAACCCTGTCTTGAAAAAAAACAATAAATAAATAAATAAATAAATAAATAAATAAATACCATGACTGATTCTAGGTCTGGTGAGACTGATCCTAGGTCTGGTGAAGCAGAAAGTTTATTGTACATAAAAGGGAGAGAGCATAGTCAAAGGCAGGACATGTAGGAGAGTCCAGAGATGGGCATGACCCTGAGTCATGTGAGAAAAGGTGGGTGGGGGGAGGGGAAAACAGTGCAGACCAAGAGGTGGAGCCTGGGCCCTGAGTAGATGATAGGGCCAGGTAACCAAAATGTCTGGGTAACAGAGGGAAGGGAGGCTAGGGGAAGGGCAGCCCAGCCCCTGGGTTGGAAAAGTTTAGGGTAGAAGGTAGGGCATGCCAGCCAGGAAGGCCCTGTAACAGGTAGGGACTAAGAGATGCTGGGAGAACCTGGCAGCCAAATACTTCAGGGGATTTCCCCCTAATTGGAGACCTAACAAGAGTAACACACGGGAAGAAGCTCATGTGACCTCGAAAGTAGGAGGTAACATTGAAGGGCTGTGACCCAAGAAATGCCCAAGATCACCAGCAAAACACCACAAGGAAGGATGGGCAAAAGATTCGCTTGCAGGTTTCTGTGACAACATACCTTGATTTTAGACTTCTCTCTCCACAACGATGAGGCGGTGTTTCTGTTGTTTAAAGAGTATCACTCTGGTCAGCAATCTAGGAAAGTAACAGAGAAAGAAGAGAAGAAAGCCTGGCTCTAACCTCATGTGGACACCCTAAATCTCCTCCGACTAACTCACCCTTGTGTACTGTGGGCTGTAAAGACTTGGGAAGTGTGGCCTTTACCTTCTGCGAGAAGACTGCATTTCCTAGAAGCCTCTTCTTGGTTTCCAGCTCTTCTCAAACTATTCTTTCTGGGTAATCTTACTAAACATTTTTATACAAGAATTTCAAATTTGTGCCTCCAAATTCATGTGTTTTCCCCAAGTCCCAGACCCTGTAGCCAAATGCCTACTAGTTTTGGAGGTTCCACAGTCTGGAGACTGCATGACACATTTGGGATAACTGAAAGAATTTTAGGTGTCTTGAATTCATGCTGTTAAGAGGGACTTGGATGCAATCCTAGCACTCTGGAGGCTGTGTAGGAGGACCCTGGGTTCCAGGCCAGCGTTGAACAAACAAACCAAAAACCAAGGACTGAGAATGTGGTTCAGTGGGGCATAGCCCTTGCCTAGAATGCACAAAGCCCTTGCTTGAGCCTCTCCACAGGGAGGGAGGAAGGAAAGAGGGAGGAATAATCAAAGTCTGGACATCGCTTCATCATTTTCTCCTGATTTAGATGCATCTCCATCTTTAGGACTTGTCCCAAGTCTATCTTCTATCAAAGCAAAGAGAGTGTGAAAAATATTCCGGAAGGATATCATCTCTGAGGAGGCTGAAATGCCGGCAGACTGTGGTACGGTCTGTGGGAATTCTCCCACACTACGGCTGAGCCAAGCAAGTTGTGCTCAGTCCCTGATCTAGCTCCTGTTGTTTAAAGTGAAGACTATCCATTCTGCACTCATTAAACTGATGAGACAGGCTTCATTTAAGCTAGGACAAGGGAAAGAGATGCTTTGGTACAAAACTAAATGCAAATACGCTTTAAAAACATCTGTGTGTGCTAAGGGAAAACACTGAAGGGAGCTAACTTGTTCAGTGCCATTAGATGCCTGTCTGTGACTGGCACTTATCGCAGTTAGAAGCCCTTTCTCCCACAGAGACTGAGTGGGGCTAGACTATCTTTCTTGGTGATTACATTATAAAGGATGGCTCCCAGGTCCTTGAGAAAGAAATTCCTGGAATGCAGAAGATAAATCTTAAAGAGAAAATGAATGTATAACTTCAAGTTTTATAACAAAAATGCTCTAAGAAAAAAGAGGTCAAGGCCCTCCCCGCCAGCCCCCCTAAGTCTTAGCTGGACAGATGAGTACATTCTTTGAACAGCATCAAGCGTTCTCCAGCAGCGTTTTAAGGAGTCTGGGGTTGTCACGCTAGGAACACAGCCTTGAACAGTCAGAAACTAGGTTAGTGTTTATTCAGCTTCCTCGTGGTTGCAGTTGCAGAGAGCAAAGAAACTGTTTTCTTATCAGCTCTTATAGGCCAAGGTTGCTCGGGGGGAGTCTCACAATTAAACGAGGAGGGAATCTGTCAGTGTCCTTGGAATGGACATGAGGTTCCTCCCATCACATGGGGCTTATGAAAGACCAAAGGGAAGTCTGTAATCCTGCAAGCAGGGGGCTGAGAGGAGATGGTTGTGGGGCAAGGGTACCTTGGGCTCCACAGAGAGAATCCATCTTCGAATAAACTAGAAAGCAGAGCAGGAGCTCAATGGCACACATTTGTAATCCCAGCACTTGGGAAGCTGAGGCAGGAGGATTGAGTTCCAACAGTCTGAGTTGTGAGCTACATAGCTAGTTCAAGGCCAGTCTGAGTTAATTAGTTACACTGTAAGAAAGACAGGAGACAGGGAGGGAGGTGGGAAGGCAAGAAACACTTTAATTTTTTTTTTTTTTTTTTTTTTTTTTACTGCCAAGAGGCAGAAATGTAGCTTAAATTAGTGGACAGTAGTGGATTAAATGAGAAATGTCTCCGCTAGGCTCTTGTCTTAGGTAAGGTTTTACTGCAGTGAATAGACACATGACTAAGGCAACTCTCATAAGGACAATATTTAATTGGGGTTGGTTTACAGGTTGGGAGATTCAGTCCATTATCATCAAGGCGGGAACATGGCAGCATCTAGGCAGGCATGCTGCAGGAAGAAATACGAGTTCTACAACTTCATCTTAGGCTGCTAGCAGAATACTGGCTTCCAGGAAGCTAGGACTAGGGTATTAAAGCCCGTCATGCCCACAGTGACACACCTATTCCAACAAGACCACACCTCCTAAGAGTATCACTCCCTGGGCCAAGCATAGACAAACCATCTCAGCTCCCACATCTAAACACTCAGTCCCCAGTTGGTAGTAGTATTTAGGGAAATTTAGGATGGGTGGCCTTGCTGGAGGAAATGCGTGGCTGGTGGTAGGCTTTGTTTTGTTTTTGTTGTTGTTGTTATTTTGTTTTGTTTTTGTTCTTTTTAAATTATTTTATTTATTTACATTAAAAAACTTGGCCCCCTTCCTGATTTCCCCCTCCCCGAGTTCTTTACCCACTCAGAGAGGGTGCTCCCCGACCCACCCAGCCACCTGCGCCTCATCCTAACCAGCCTCCCTCTTCCCTAGGGCATCAAGTTTTCAGAGGATTAAATGCATCCTCTCCCACTGAGGCTAGACCAGGCAGTCCTCTGCTACACTTGTGCCTAGGGCCCTGGAGCAGCCCATGTGTGCTCCATGGTTTTTGGTTTAGTCTCTGGGAGCTTTGAGGGTCTGGGTTCGTTGACACTGCTGTTCTTCCTATGGGGTTGCAATCCCCTTCAGCTCCTTCAGTCCTTCCCCTAAAAGTCAGAGACCCTTTCTGAACAGGCCATTGGCTCCAAGAGAAGTACCTTCCAGGCAGAGGACATACACATACATAAAAGAAACATAATTGGGGGAAACCTTTTTTGTTTTATGGTGGGGTAACTCTCTGAAGTAGAAAGGAATCTATTGATTTCTCAAATCAGCTTGTTGCCCATTCTGGTAAGAGCAGTGTGTTGTGGCTTGATGTAAAGGCAGAGAGCAGACACTTAGACATTTCCTCCTGGTACATTCGTGCCTTATTCACAAAAGCTGTGTTATCACTCTCTGTTGCCACTCTATTTGGACACAGGAGGGTGGACCAGAAGAGCTCCCAGGGCCTATCTGAAGCGGTCCTCCCTTGTTCACTAAAGACTGTGATTGTAGTCAACGTCTCATGGCACAGTCCCAGGGAGAGTTGGTTGGGCTTGTTGCAGCCAGTAGCAAACTGGTTTGTTGAATGCCAACACTCCATTCTCTCATACACAGATAAAAACTCTGCTTTGATGAGATCGTGTATTTTCCTGCACCGAGCCAGGCTACTCTAGAATTCAGGCAGTCCTTTGAGGAGCTCATCTGGAAAGGTATCACATTGGTGAACTTAGCATTCGCTGCAAGGGGAGCCACACCCTTCAGGTTCTCTGGAACCTTAGCATTATCTTAGTTTCTTTCATAAACACTACTGTGCCCACAAAGATTAACAGGCAGTAAGGGAATTGTGATGGAAAATTTTACTCCTGGTTTATTTCTTTATCTTTGTAGGAGGGTAGAATAGGGAAGTGAGTCCATTACAAAGTGTTACATGCAGGCCTGTATGTGTCTCCTCATACACATGGAGGTCAGCAGACAGTTTCAAATGATATTCCTACCTTCCACCTTCTTTGAGACATGGTCGCTTGTTTACTGATGCATATCCCAGGCTAGCCAGCTCATGAGCTTCTGGGTATCTCCTCTACCTGTCTCCTATTTCACCCCAGGAGAGCTGGGTTTACAGATGTGTGCTACCACATCCTGCTTTACACAGGCTCCGGGGGTGGGGATTCCAGTTCTTGCTCTGATGCAACCCATGCTGTACCCTTTGTGCCATTCTCCTTAGCTCATGCTTCTGGTTCATGAGGTAACCAGAACAAAGGATTATTTCCTTCAAGCTTTAATACCTCTATTTCTTTTAAACAAATACTGCTTATTCTACCGAGTAGAAGCTAGCTCAGCGACCATCTGGGCTTGCTTAAATATTTCGAGTGATTTAGATTTCCAACTCCAATGTCTTAGTCAGGGTTTCTATTCCTGCACAAACATCATGACCAAGAAGCAAGTTGGGGAGGAAAGGGTTTATTCAGCTTACTTCCACATTGCTGTTGATCACCAGAGGAAGTCAGGACTGGAACTCAAGCAGGTCAGGAAGCAGGAGCTGACGCAGAGGCCATGGAGAGATGTTCCTTGCTGGCTTGCTTTTCCTGGCTTGCTCAGCCTGCCCTCTTATAGAACCCAAGACTTCCAGCCCAGGGATGGCACCAGCCACAAGGGCCCTACCCCCTTGATCACTAATTGAGAAAATGCCCCACAGCTGGGTCTCATGGAGGCACTTCCCCAACTGAAGCTCCCTTCTCTGTGATAACTGCATCCTGTGTCAAGTTGACACACAAAACCAGCCAGTACATCCAAGGTAGCTTCTAAAGTAGCAAGGTGCTTTGCAGCTGTGTTCTTCCTGGTGTGCTCAGCAGTGGTGGGCATGTCTAAGACCGGGCGTGAACTCACAAGGCTTAGATCTTATTTCTTTTTTTGAAAGACTTACAATATTGGAGACATTGACTTGTACATTCATCATGTACAGGGCGCGGTTAAAAGTCACGTGGACTTACAAACCCTTCCTTTAGGACAACAGCCAGCCCTACTGATCAGCAATAAGTGCTCTCGAGATCCAGTGGCTTTTTTTTTTTTGTCGTATTTGAAGACTTCTTCCTTACAACTCTCTCTCATAACTCTCATCTGTCAGGAGCCATAAGATATATAATCTAAAGTTTCCATTACTTCAAAAGGGTGACTTCAAGCAAACCATCCTTCAAATTCTTCAAGAAAGATCTAGAAGAATAAGTAGCCCATTTGCTTTGTATCCTGCCTCTATTCTGAATTCACAAAGTTCCTATGAAATGACGGCAGTGAGAGCTGGGAGTCAGTGGAGAAGAAAGGAAGTGTTCAAATGTTGCCTGGGTCCTGCTTACCCCGGCCCCTTCTGAGAAGCTCTATCAGCAAGGAGCTGAGAGGTAGGGTCTAATTTGCACCTCCCTGGCTGAGGCTTGTGTTCTGGAGTCAGGCTAGGTAGAAGGAAGCCTTTGTCTCACCATAGGAACACACATTCGTGATGGGTGGTACTGCACTGACTCCAGGGTGAGGTTTCATCCTAACCTAGAGGAACTGGAGCGGGCCCTGGATGGGTCCATCTGGGTACAAACATCATGGGCACTGTGTTGTGAGCTCCCCTTTCATAGCCCTGGGAGCCAAAAGGTTCCAAAGAAAACTCTTCAGGCCACCATTATACTCTAGGAAATAGGAGCCACAGACAACAAAGGAATAGATTATTAAACCAAAGGTTGAAGGCAGCTCTCCATAGAGTAGTACTTCAGCAGTCGAACAAGGTCAGGGGGCAGAGGTCATCTTCTCTGACTTGAGAATGGCCCAAGCACAACTCTGAATATTAGGAGTCCTTGTCAGGCCTTCAGATCGAGGTTTAGAGTATAGTGTGGGAACGTTACAGATGGCAGTATAGAAGGTAGGCCCACCACCCACAAGGACTGGCTTGGTCCAACACTGAAGAAGACACCAGATGGAACAGGAATGGAAGCCCTTGGTGGGGACAAGGGATTTTGCCAGCACTCTTTTCTGGCATGAGAATGACATAGAGGCATTCTAATAAGACCATAAAAAGAACAAGAAACAAAAGATATGACACCATGGATTAGACCAGTAATTCTGAACCTCCCTAATGCTGTGACCCTTTAATACAGTTCCTCATGTTGTGGCGACCCCAACCATCAAATTATTTCATTGCTACTTTGTAACTGTCATTTTGTTGCTGCTATGAATCATAATGTAAACATCTAATATGTAGGATATCTAGTATGCAATCCCCGCCCCCACCCCCCCACCCCCCAGCCCCGCCAAAGGGGTCTCAACCCCAAGGTTAAGAAATCCTTTCCTCTGCGTCAAGATGGAGTCATCACCTATTTTTATAATTTCTTTTGTAAATGTATGATTCATCAAGACTTGTACTTAAAATGGTATGCTTTTATTGATCTCACAGTTTCTGTGCGTAGGAAATCTTGATAGATTTATCTCTGCTTCGGATCTTGTGAGGCTGGATAGACAGAACTGCATGATGGTTCACACTTGTAACCCCAGCAGGAAGAGACGGGAGAATCCCAAGTTTGAGACCAGCCTGGAATATATAGCAAGACCTTATATTAATGAATAAATAAATTTAAAAAGTGATATAGAAAAAAATCAAATTAAATTTTGTCTGACCCTAATATGTACATTAAATTCCTCCTTAGCCATAGCAGATATGACGTTTATTTAGTCAAGTAGGGCCTTGCTCTAAAGCCCTGGGTTACTTTGAATTTATGACTGTCCTGCTTCAGTCTCCCTGCTGGGAATACAGGTGTGAGCCACCATGGTCAATAAAAGAGGTCATATTTCTCCATACTAGTGCCTCGGGAATTCAATTTATCTTCATCTAACAGTTGTTTCTATTTTAATATGAAAATATTATACTTCACGTTTTCTCCAGGTTAGGTTTTCTAGGCTTGGTAATCATTTCATATACAAAATGATCCTAGAGTCTTCTATCACAGCTATTGTTATCTATATACTTACCCCCTCAAATATTAGTTTCCCAAAGTATAGTTATGAATTTTTAAAATTAATTTATTATTAGTGGTGTGTGTATAAACGTGTGTGTGTGTGTGTGTGTGTGTGTGTGTGTGTGTGGATTCACATATGCAATCATGGCACACATGCGTAAGTCAGAGTAAAACATTTGAGAGCTGGTTTCCTCGTTCCACCGTGGGTTCTGGATACTGAACTCAAGTTATCAGGCTTACGTGGCAAATGTTTTTCCTGTTAAGTCTTTTTGCCATCCCTGAGTTTTCCACATAGAATCCTGAACAGTTAAATACTGTTAAAACAATGGCTATCAGTTACAAACAAAGTTCAGTATACTCCAAAAACAACTCTGAGATGTACTAGAACTCCTTTTCAATTATTTCAATGGGCTTTTCTTTCATTTTGAACTTCTTCATCTTTATAACTCTCCATAAATACTAACATTTACTGCCATTATTATAAAATAGCTAGCAGCGATTGTCAGTAGGAAAAGCCATCTAGTAAAGCATCTGCATTTGTGAATTATAGTTAATGAAAAGTAAATTCATCAAAACCAATTAGCCAGCGTCTCCTGTGTCTCTTTGGAGAAGGTTACAGCATGTGCCTAGGATGCTGTAAACATGGAAAAATGGCTCAAGCATCAGCAAGATCCAAATGGAAATCAGCTTCCCAAAATGAACAATAGTTCTGTAAGCGTTTTGGACTTCCCACTTCCTCCTTGCAGTGACTTTTGGTTTCTGGTAGAAATCAGTGAAGTCATGTCAGGCAGCATAGTTCTAGCATTAGTGCTGTGATTTGGTGCATTGACAACCTCTACCAGCCCACATTTTCCAGTTTCCTTGGTAGTTTATAAACTGGCTTCCCGCTGCTGCTGCTGCTGCTGCTGCTGCTGCTGCTGCTGCTGCTGCTCTGGCTAAGAATAGCTGGATAAAGGTCATGAGGATCTTGAACATGAGGTTCCTACAGATAACTTAGGGATCCAGGGCCCCAGGGTTGCTCTGTCTTTGGCCTTGAAGTATACGGTCTAGTTCAAAATATTACTCATCATGGTTCTCTGGGCAAGCTTGGGAAGAGATCAACATTTACAGAGTTCATTTTTGCCCCTACAGCATATTTCTGGGCAATCAAAACACAAAAAGAGAACATACAGCATATTTGCATCAGCAAAATTCATTTGGCAAAAGCTTTCCTGTTTAGTTGTGAAACAGGGACCTTTTTAAATTTTCTGCTTGCCGAGCTGGGTGTGGTGGTGCATCTGGGGAAGCTGAGACAGGAGGATGGAAAGTTTTCAAAGACTTCCTGGGCTACAGAGTCAGTTCAAGGCCAGGTTGGGTATTTGAGTGAGATCCTGCCATGAAAGCCTTTAAAAAGGACTGAGTTTATTACTCACTCACCTAGTAGGACACACACCTAGCATGTGCAATGCCCTGGATTCAACTCCCAGCATGGAAATAAAAATTCCACCCAATTAAATAAAAAAAAAAAAGTCCAACTCTCCAACCCAAGTACCTCTCTGTCACCTCCAAAGCACTATTTTTGCTGGTTTATCTTGTGTGTGTGTGTGTGGTGGTGGGGGGTATACACATATGCATGTGAAGGAGGATGTTGAGTGTCTCCTCTTTGTTCTTACCTCCTTCCTTTGTGATGGGTTCCCTCACTGAACCTGCTAATCTGGCAGCCATCAAGCCTCAGGGATCCTCCCACCTCTATATTCCACAGAACTAGGGTAACAGGCAGGCATAACCACACCCAGCTTTTTTACATGAGTGTTGAGGTTTTGAACTCAGATCCTCCTGCTTCAGTAGCAAGATAATCTTACTGAGAAACCCATCCGACCCTATTTGTGTTTTTATTTCTGTAAATTATACTTGACTCACGCTTGTTATCTTAGCCATTATTTCTTATTTCATGTATCCCTGGCTGGCCTTGAACTTGCTAAATACTTCAG
Organism: Montemys delectorum; assembly: GCA_019843815.1. Classification (NCBI taxonomy): domain Eukaryota; kingdom Metazoa; phylum Chordata; class Mammalia; order Rodentia; family Muridae; genus Montemys; species Montemys delectorum. The sequence continues at coordinate 12,121 of JADRCD010231520.1, read as the reverse complement.
AATGACCTTGAAGTCTTGATCTTCTGGCCTCTTCCCCGAAACTATTAGAACTGGCATTTCGAGTCACCACACCCAGTGTTTTTTATGTTGGGGATCAAATACAGAGCCTTAGGAATGCTAAGTAAGCACTCTACCAACTGAGCTACATCCCCAGCCCTTGGTTACTTTAAAGTATACAGTTCAGAATATTAAGTCCATTATATAGTGTATAACTCTTCTCTGGAACTCTTCTCATCTTGAAAGCTGAGACTCTTATATCCCCATTGTATTCTCTCCTCCCACCTCACCCACTCTCTTCCAGCCTTGGCCACCTCCATTCTGTTTCTGCCTTTATAAACCTGGCTTTTCTGAGGACCTCATGTGGATGTAATCATACAATATTTCTCTCTGGGTTATTGGCTTACTTCACTTAGAATGTGTTTGTATACGCTTCCTGCTTGTTTATGAGCAATTTGGCTTGGGGTTCTCAACAGTTAAAAGAGAGCATGATTCCTTGAGGAAGGAGGTAGGAGCTCTGGTTGTCACAATAAAGATGCTGTTACCAGCATTTAGTCGGCAGGTACGAGGAAGGTGGCACAAGCTGCAGAGTGAGGGTTGGTTCCCACAGGGCAAAGAATTCTCCTGCTCAGACAGCAGCCATGAAGATGGCAGAAACCGCACACTGGCAGGCTCTTTGTCTGTAAAATAAGCATGTGGGCTAGATGGATTACAATTTTTTCTCCCAGCTCTAAGAATCTTTTGTTCTATCACTTCCCTTACAATGACTTAGAAGCATCATGTTGCTCTCTTCCCATGTCTCTAATTACGGCTTTTGTGAGCCCAAGTCATTTTCATCTAGGCAACCCAATGGGACCAGTCACAGAGATTAACCATAAATCCATATCACTCCCTGTTAAATATAACTTGCCTGCTTGGGTTAAAACTCAAAGCACTCTTTAGTCAATTACGAGGCTGATAAATAAAGCAGTCTGGAAGCAGTCAGCAAAGGCTTTCAGTCCAGTAATTAAAGGCCACCATTGTACGGTCAGATTTTAGCTGAATGGCTCCCTCCCTACTCTCACATGCAGCTGAAGACATTTCTGGGTAAGCATAAAAACAGGGACACTGGAGAAATGTTGTTCTTTGAAGCAGTTTTCTATTGTCTCTAAAGAGAAAACCCCACAGGGGACACTTGGAGAGTCGTAAACAAGGCTGGCAAAACCCAACGCTGAGAATTGGTTGCACCCATAGAGGAACCGAATAAGCACACTCCTCTTGTGAGTGGAATAACCATCGGAAAGGAAAGCCTGAATTCATTGGTACTTATTCCATTGTACTTCTCTCAGGGCAAAGAAGGGTATGCACTGACATGGTGAACTTCCTGGATGAAAGGCGGGGTCCATGTACACAGTGTAACTGGGATTTTCCACGGAACTATCCTCAACATACTACACGTTAAGAAACCAAGGGCTGGGCAGTTGGTTTAGGGTGTGGATTCTTTGCTGCTTAAGCATGAAGATCTAAGCTCAGGCCCCCAGCACACATATAAAAAGACAGGTCTGAAACTACTGATGGGAAGGCAATTGCTGAAGACAATGCTTACATAGCTCATCGAACATGGAGAAATTGAGCTGGTGCCTAACCAGAGCCTAACGTCACCCCTCCTGACTAATGTTCATGCGACTGGAAGGTCACCAGAGGGGAAAGGGAAATACCCATCGAGCTACAAACCCTGTGATCTACAATGTGACCTGCCTGCATGACACAATGGTGTGATAGTGGCACAAAAGTTGTAGAAGCAACCAGTCACTATCTGATTGGACTTAAGGCCTATTCCATGCCTGACATCACTCGGGTGGCCAAGAACCTAAGATTGGAAAGACCGTAGACCTAGGAGAAAATCAAATACTATTTTCTGCTAAAGGAACATAACAATAAAATGACTCCTAATTACATTCTGCTATATCATAGATCCGTGTCTTATTCAACCATCACTAGAGATACTTCTTCCTGCAGGAGATGGGAAAAGAAATACAGAGACCCATAACTGGACAGAGAGTAAGAGACTCTGAAACAGTCCTAAATGGGATGTCTTCATCAAGCCCCTCACCTCAGAGCTCAGGGAACTATGGAGAAAAGAAGGCAGAAAGAATGAGTAAGAGGGGGTAGATGACCCTGGAAACAATGTCTTCTAGACACAACGGGACTAGTGTACATATGAACTCATAGACTGTGGCTGCACACACAGGGTGGGCACAGGTTTAAGTCAGACAGGGTCCCAGTACTGAAAGGAGGAAGAGGGCATGACTCCTATCCCTAACCAAGAAGCTGTCTCCAACTGATAACTTTGTGCAAAGGAAAAAAAAATTGGTTTTCTCCAATGGAGTCCCACTAGGCATATAAACCACATTTAAGAGTAGACTCTATGCCCAACAACAGTAATAATAACCCATACAAAATAAACTCAGTGGCATTTCTGGAGACTTTTCTTTCTCATCTTGCCTTCTTTTTGGGCATTTTAAAAATCATTGTGTTTTATGTGCATGTTTTACCTGCTTGTGTGTCTGTGTGCCATGTATGTGTCTGGTGTCTGTTGAGGCCAGAAGGTGGTATCTGATCCTATGGAACTGGAGTTAACAGACCCTTGTGAACCACCATTTGGTGCTCTTAACCACCAAGTCATTGCTCCAGCCCCATGTTTGAGCCTTTTTTAATCTTACTGATTTTTTTGCTTGTATATTATGGTTTTCAAATATTGTGCTTTAATGGATTTTGTATGTCTGTGTATGCACGTGTCTCTTGTCTTATCTTTTTGTTTTTATTTTTGTTTTTTGCTTGTTTTTGTTTGTTTGTTTGGTTGATTGGTTGGTGAGTTGGATAGGTAGCAAGGATCCAAGAGGAAGTGGAAAGATGGGAACCATGATCATATTTAATGAAAAAAATATTTTCAATTTAAAAAAAAAGACAGTTGTGAGGCATTGCATACTCACAGCTGTGAGGTGCAGAGGAGAGGATTCCAGGGCCTGGTCTAATTGGTGAGCTCCAGTGAGAGACCTTGTCTCAAAAACTAAGGTGGAAAGAGCCACATCCAGCATACCCAGCCCTTATTCAAGTGTTAAGAAATTCAGTCAAAGCAAGCAGTCCTCCTGATCAGCACAGGAAAGGAGAAAGCAACTGCTAAGGATTCTGTTTCCTAAGATTATTGTTCTGTGTAGCAATACCTGGCAGGGCACCATCGGCCATGTCCTCCAGCTCCGGGAATTCATGGCATACATGACAGCAGTTGTTTTTGATAGTTGGCAACCAAAACAACCTTCCTCTGCTTACCGCTGTTAAGGGGTAGCTACTTCACTAAGCCAACACCAGAACCAGTATGATAGTCAGACTGCAGCCCTGCCTGGGCCTTAGGCTCTGAGTTAATCAACAGCATAGCAAGGGTGGTGACCCTCACAGAGTCCCGATAACAGTATAAAAGTGGCCTTTCATGAAGCTGGAAAAAAAGTTGATTTACAAAGTTAGTTACAAACTAGATGCTTGCATTAACATTGCGTTTTAACATAAAATGCATACAAGTGTGTGAGTTGTCAGCCCCTTATTAAAATCTTTTCTTTGAATCTGCTCTTTTCTAGGGAAATTCTATGACTGCATTTTTGTATAATTGCAGTCTGTAATTGGTTTGTGATAGTGTCTGCTTCATGGCCTTCGTGGTGTTAGAAATCAATCCTAGGTTCATGCACACGCTAGGTAAGCACTTGATCATTGAGCTGCAAAGGTCACCGAGGATTAAAGGGATCTGTATGAGACAACCTTGGCCTGGCTTTTTACTTTCTGTTTTTTAGTCTTTTATAGTTGTCAGCTGTTTTGAAAATCTGTAAACCATTCCAAATAATTGTTTGGTTTTTGCAAGAACAATAACTTTTTTGTTTTCATATCCATATTTAGATTTATCCTAGTTAAACAAGGTTCAATTGCATAACTATAATAACAGGTCTAACTTGAACGAGTCTAGCAGTCAACACGGCTGACTCTTGATAAGCTTGTGGCTCAACATGTGGGAATAGTTGTGTGGGCAGCTCAGGAGCTGTCAACTTATTGGTGCCTATCTATGCCTTTTGAAGAGACAATAGAGAGCACCCGCCACCCTGGAGAACCAGTTAAGTGGAGATATGTAAGTAGCTAGCTAGCTAGTATGGACTGAGTGATATGTCCTCACAAAATTTATACATAGCAAGAAATCTACTCTTCTTCTGGGTGCTGTCAGTCACTTCTGGGCTTGGTGGCACACACCTGTAATCCCAGTGTACAGGAGGTAGAAACAGAAGGATCAGGAGTTCCAGGCCGGCCTTAGCTACCTGAGATACTATAAACAAACCAAGTACAGGCTTTGAATTTCGAAGATTCAGGACTTGATGAGGCAGCTTTTTCCAGGACAGTATGTTCTGGAAGACTGTTTCAAGCAGCACACATTATAAAATGTCAAGGTCTGCCAGTGCTGTTTGTAACAGGAGAATATGCTTTCCTAATTCTGAACATTTTCACTGAGTTTAGTACTTACTAAGTGCCAAGAAGCTTGCTTGCCTGGGGACACCAAGAGAACTGTTCATTTCTAGAGAAAATTCTCTTCTTTAAAATATCTATAGGAATATATAATTTTTGATGCATTTTAAATATGAGTGGGACACGGCGTGAAAATTTGAACCATCCTAATCCAGTGGATAGAAGCCAATCTTAGTGAGAACAAATTTTATGGAGTTATTTCTCAAGTTCTCCCCAGCAGTGGTTTCATCACAGCACGAAGCAAACCCCCGGCTGATCATAATCCCCACACATGCACAGACTTGCATCATACCTGTGTGTCAGGAGCCCAAGTCACAGTAATCAAAGGAAACCAAGCAGTCTGCCCGAGCCCCTCATAACACGTCTCTTCCCTGTAGCTTTCCAAAGTTTAGACACTTTACCAGAAAAGGGGGGGTGGGTATTTACTTAAGAAGTTAGTTAATGGACGTGGAGGGGGAGGAGAAGGGGGGCAGGCTGTAATTAGGTATGGAGAAGATAAACATGGAAGAAAGAGGGAGAAGAGAAAATAACATTAAGTATGGAAAAGTCGTAAGAAATTATATTATTCATTATCTACTTACAAATATATGGAAGTCGAATATAATGCATATACACATACATACACATAGTTGTATATACATAGTCTCAATGAGAATTTCCCATCTAGACTAACAATGCTCCCCTCAAGAGCAAAAGACCAGTAACAAAACCCCCAATACCAAGAATGAGAACCCATCTTTTGAGTTGTTGGTCAGAATTGTCCAGAAGATTCCCAGAACATTACAGCCTACTGTTACTGCCCTTGGTTGCCCCTCAGAGGTAGAAGGTAAGTCCCTATTGCTGAAGACACCATGTACTTCAGACACAGGGGCCAGAGGAAAAACCTCCTCCTTCACCTCCTCCTCCTCCTCAAGGAAAGGTTCCGTGTAAACGTCCAAAGGAGGGAAGTAACCAACATTCCTATTATACCATGAGGCCTATGAACCCTAACCGCCACCATGATGATAACCCTAAGGGTGCCATGGTGATGTACACACCTTGGCTGAAATCAACAACTTTCTAATAGAACTGAAGACCTGCTCAACAAGAGAGAAACCATGCCTAGTCCTGGAAAGCTAGACAATTGTGCAAGCCCAACGCTAGTGAAGCCACGGATCTCGGAGGAGAGCAAACCCTACACTACTCTAATCCCTAACTACATTCTAAACATTTATTCTTATACCCACAGATAAGGGTTGTAGCCCTCAACCCTCGCCTCAAGGGTGAGATCTTTGCATCAGAGACCATCATAGGAAACCACAACCAATCAAAATGCAAAGTTGTGGCGCTCAGAGCCAATGGCTACATCTACAACACAACTCCTGCGCCTACGGCTCAGGGAGAGTTGTGGATGAGGGACTAGAAAGATTGTAAGAGGCAGAAGAACAGGAAGTATGCTATGAGATTTATGTCTTCTTGTAGTGTCAGAACCCAGATCCATATATTCTCACCAGCATGACTGCCTAAACGTGACCTGAACAAGGAAGGATAATTACCGATGTGCTAACATGGATGAGGGAGAGCCCACAAGGACAGTCTTGCACAAAGCACTTCAGGCAACTAAGAAATGCTGAGAAGGAAAGAAACAGTCTTCCCCAGGGACAAGCACAGCAATTGGTTATCTAATACCAAATGGTCAGCCCTGAAAACATACATGCTAGTAACAATATACAGTCTGGGGCTGTTGAGACGGCTCAGCGGGTAAGAGCAGGTTTTGGTTTATAGCAGGAAGTCTGTATCTAAAAATCGAGCCTACAGTTCATTCCTTGGTGCAGCAGGACTGTCAACTCTCAGCTTAGCTACGATGGAGAAAAATCCTTTGGTGATGTGAGGGTCATCGAAGTATAGCCTTATTACAATGAACTCCAATGTCTAAAAATTACTCTTATTTTGGGCTTGTACCCACAGTAAGAGCCAAGATTTTAAGCTCAAAACAAAAGATTTTAAAAACAAACAAACAAACAAACAGAAAGACTTTATGTTCATTTAAAAAATACTAGTAGTGATGTATTATTTTAACATATACAATTAATATGTTTGGAGTTATTTAAAATTTATATTGAGAAAAAATATGTATTTCAGTATTGCTGTAGACAAGCATCTACATAAGACTGTTCAATAGATTGTTTTTATATCAAACAATTTTTACAATACTCATTCTTATTGTTACAATATTTTATAAATTTTAAAGAATATGACAAAATTTAAAAAAGGTAAAAAAAATTTTAAAAAAGAGGTTTTGGTTTATGTTTTATGGAAATCAATGAATTAAATCCAGGATTTATATCTCCATGAAAGATTTTATAAAGACACAATTTTTTTTTGTTTTGTTTTTTTTGTTTTTTCAAGACAGGGTTTCTCTGTATAGCCCTGGCTGTCCTGGAACTCACTCTGTAGACCAGGCTGGCCTTGAATTCAGAAATCTGCCTGCCTCTGCCTCCCAAGTGCTGGGATTAAAGGCATGTGCCACCACCACCTGGCAAAGACACAATGTTTCTTAAAGACTTGAATTAAATTTTTGCATACAAGGTTAAGAATTTGACGAAATCATTTATGAAGTTACTTCATTCTGGCACACTACTAGGCTGTCATTGACGTAATTGCTTGCTTGGTTACACTCAGAAGTCAGTGAGGCAATAATAAAGTGTAAACTGTGCCTCTAAACCCATTGGTGATTTATTTACAAAGTAAAGGCAGCATTCTCATGGGCACTTACATTACACATACAGATACATACATGTTCATGTGAATGTTTGACACATACGTGTATGCACATGCACCTAGACCATACTCACGTGTACAACATGCACACACATGCATTGTTCACACTCATCTTACAATGGGAGACAAGAAAGCTTCATATAAGGACAAAAAAGTACAACGAGAAAGTATAAATGTAAGAACTGTGTCTATATTTTCAACTTTATGTTAATACAATTTTGTTAAAATCAAATCAATTTCTGCTCCTCCTCCTTTTCCACTCTCTTTGTGGTCTCCCTCTCTCCCCTCCCATGTCTTTCCTACTCTCAAACTGATAGCTTTTTGCTTTGATTATATCTATCTATCTATCTATCTATCTATCTATCTATCTATCTAAAATATATAGAACATATATATATATATGCAAATATAAATACAGAGTGTTAAGTCCACTTTTGCTATTGTGTACACATGGTTTCAGGGCTGACAACCCTGTATTGGACAACTAGTCAGAGGACCAGTTTAAATACTAAAAGATAACTGTGACTCTGGATCGGTACTTCGTACTTTGGTAGTTTGCTGTTGTTTGAGATGTTTGCTTACTTGATTTTACAGATAGTGTTGTGTAGACCAGGCTATCCTAGCACTTATGGTGCAGCCCAGTGTGGCCTGGAAACTGAGGTAGGGCTGTGCTGTTTTGCCGCGCTTTCTGCCACGTTCTAGTGCGGTAGGAAGGACCTCACTGCATGCCACGACATGTTCTTGGTCCTCCCAGACTCAAGAATCGTGACCTAACTAAGCCTCTACTTATATTCCCCATCTGTAGTACTCGGTTACAGAAACAGACCATGAACTGACTTTGACTTTCCCTGTTCACTGTTATTTTTAAATCATGAATATTCATTATATTTGATCAAATGTCTTTTCCGCATTTATTAATATGACCATATGATTTTTCTCTTTTAGCCCACTGAAGTGATAGGATATGTTAACTGACTGTCGAATATTGAACCTGCCTGGATAATTGGATTTAATTCCACTGGGTTATAGTGAAGTATACTGATCTCTGTAACTGACCTTGAGATGGATATTAAAAATTATGTACATAGGGGAATGTATGTTTGACTTTATAATAAAATAGGAGAAGTATACATTTATATGGGCTGTAAAAACACAGACAAATGTAAAGATGGGAACGATCTGAATTGGAGTGATTCTATTGCTGTCGGTAAAGTTTTACTTTTTTTCTTTTCTTTTTGTCTACTGAACAAAGTTAAGCATTTTTAACATTGCTGAAACTTTTTAAAAATATCGATGCTAAATAACTCCCTGCATTTTACAAAGCTCTTTATAATTCTCTAAAAACATGTTTCTGTTTTAAACTCTATTTCTGGTTTTTAGCATTAAGGTCAAATTCCATCCAAAAAACTATTCTCACCAAGATCAGAAACACTTCTCTGAATCATGCTGATTTTCTTTCTTATTGAGTTTTTAAAAATTTAGTTAAATACATAATTCTGCCTCTGCCTCCCCAGTGTTTTAATTGTGTGACATACTAAGCGTTATGGGGAGGATGGGGACATTAAACTTTTAGTTAAGAGACCTGCCATTTACCACATGTCTGTCTATTACCTCTTATGTTTACTTATTACTTATCTACTAGCAAAAAGAGAACAACTAACCATTTATTTCAAGCTACATATATGCATCAAAATATAGCAACACAATGAATGTCAACAAATCCTAAAGTTTCTGTCAGTGTCTGAATGGACACATACCCAGTCCAAGCTGAATCCTGTGCAGATGTGGAGGGTCAGCCAGAGAAAACATCTAATTCTTGGGATTCTTTGTAGACAAGACCAGTTCTGTTTACTGGCTCTAACATCTAGATGTCTACTGTGATGTTAAAATAACAATAAGACTTTCCAATCACAAAACCAAATCAACAGATTGCAAAGACCAAGAGAAAAGTATAGAGAATACTAATTGCTGTAGTTTACCTTTATATGCAGCACATATATTCTTTAATTACAGAGAAATAATAATTGTTATAGAGCTGTTTGTGTTTTACAAGAGTATAAACAGATACATATCTTTCCTTATACTGTGGAATGATATATATTTACATAGATATGTATTCATGCACATGCACACACACAGACACAGACAGACAGATAGACAGATAGACAGACGGACACACACACATACAGTACTGATTATTTCTGACAGCTCTTGCTTAGACTTTACATGCAGGGTCCAAGTTAACTTTCTTTAAACATACAAAAGACAAAAGGAGCTAGAAATGTCTGAACCTTGGCCGGTTAACTAGTGACACACCTTTCCTAGTAACTACTTAGATTTTAGAATGATTAACTAGAAGTTCCTGCATTTGAGCTGTTCTTTTACTTAAGCTCTCTGAAAAATACTTTTTTTTTTAAAGGAAGGATTATGTTTTCCAGAATGTTCATAATAAGCAAGGCTGAAAAAGCAAATATGTAAGTCTAAAAATCTCCAAAAGGTATTATTTTGGATTTTTAGAACCAGCTACTTTTGACATTATTGGAGAGCCTGGTATTTCAAATAAATGAGTGTAATTATCCATTGTGTTCAAATTGTTGTTACAGATACTTTGTGAGACTCAACTGTGAAATCTCCAGAGAGCAGAATCGCTAACATCACACCACCTTGTGTAGGCAAGGCCATCTGAGGATAGTGGAGCCAACCTGGAGACAGATTGAAGCTCAGAGGGCAGCTTCAGGAAAGAGCTTTCTGGAAAGGCTCCTCACAAAAAAGGAAAAACAAAAAACAAACAAACAAACAAAAAAAAAAAACAAAGAAAGAATGGGATGCATGCGGAGAGAGATTTATTTCAAGAAAACGATTGATGGCAAGCAGGAGGCAGCTGAGTCCCGGTCTGCAGGGCTGTTGAGCCAAGTGCTGCAGTTCAAAGGCAGTCACTTTGGCAGAATGCTTTCTTCCTTCAAGGAGGTCAGAAACTGAAGGATGAGGCCCATTCACCCATGAGGAGAACACATTTTTATCTAAAGTATACTGATCTAAATGTTAACTTACTTTAAAACCCACCTTGAGCAACTGTGTGGACCGTGGTGTAGGCAAGTAGATATATAAAGTTAACCATCACAGCCAGGTCTAGGAATGAAGTGATGGTTCTTGAGCAAAGAGAGAGGGAAGGAGGATTATGAGCAAGGACACAAGGGAGGGAGGCTGAGCTTAGAGAGGACCATACAGAGTGAGATATCTGGAGAGGCTAAGCTAAAACATTGACTCAGGGAGACTTGAGCTGGTTATCAGAGGGGAGGCTTGGGACTAATGGTAACTATACACATGCCATGGGGGAAAGAGTGGTATAATGCTTGGGGACCAGAGGACCTAAAGGGGAGAAATAGCATTCCTAATAAACTACTGTATCCCAAGAAATGTTGATGGTGTGTTCTAGCTATTTTCTCCTGCTGTGTTAAACACTAGCACCAAAAGCAAGTTGGTAGAGGTCAGAGTTTTATTTGGCCTACAGGTTCTGGTCCTTCAAGGAAAGTCAAGGCAGGAACTTGAGGCAGGAACTGAAACAGAGACCACAGAGAATCGCTGCTTACTGGATTGCTTCAACGACTTGCTCAGCTTTATACAGCCCAGAACCAACCACCCAGGGGTGGCACTACCAAGTGAACTGGACCCTACACAGCAATCATTAATCAAGGAAACATGGCCACAGACAAGCCCAAGAAGCCAATCTCATGAAGGGAATTCCTAAGTTGTGGTTCCCTCTTCCCAGGTGACTGATTTGTTTCAAGTTAATAAAAACTAACCAGCACAGGGTGGGAGAAAGAACAAATAAGCAATATTGAGCCTAAGTCAGCTCTCAAGCACCAGCATCCCCCCCCCCTTTTCTCACACGCATACACCTTGACCTCTAAATAGGGCAGTCATGGAATTATACTAACTGGAATCTGAGCGTCATGACATAGCTTACTGACCCACTGCGTGGCCCTCAAGGGAATGTGCTTAAATTTTCCTAGCCTTCTCCCCCATGAAGACTAAATAAAATCATCTGGTACAAAATGTCTGGGGATAGAGGGGCACTACTCAGTCAGGGTGCTTTGGAGCCCTCAAGGGACATTTGGTGATGTTCACAGTATTAATTTGGTTTGTCACAGCAATGATGGAAGACCAAAGTGTTTCCTACAATGTGGGGTCAGCTTATCTGGAAGAATTAGCCAGTTCAGCCCGCCAGTGCCTGAGGCATTGTAAGCATGTAGTACATGTGGACTACAGATTGAGTTCTAAGGTACCATCCTTTACAAGCTTTCAAGGGAAAACTTCAACATTTATATTGATAAATTTATGTCTATATTTCCCTGACACGTTTTTAGAAATAGAGAAGTAAGCAAATAGAGTGGCTGAGTGTTGTCTAGTCTTAGGTGGGGTTTCTTGTCTAAAAATAAAACAAAAATTCCACAATTGACTTGGGTGTCCATAGTCCAGCCCTCCCTGAGGGATTTCAGTATCTCTCCTTGCTCCAGAAGCACAGACACTAATGGAATGCACACAAATAAGGAGATCTTAGGTCTTTCAAAATAAAAATTGGCCATATTTGTGTTAGAAATTCAAATCATTTCTGTTGTACTTGATGGGACTGAAAGGGAGTAGAGGCTCTCTCAGCAACAACAAAGGCTGGCCTGGGTCACCTCCTGAGGAAAGCAGTGATTCAGGGCACACTAAAAATGTTTGCCATTTGTGGGAGCTGGTATCCCGATGACCTTGCTTGCTCTTTCCTTTCTTCTTTTCTTCTTTCTTTCTTTCTTTCTTTCTTTCTTTGTTTCTTTCTTTC
>JADRCD010231519.1:10532-29504 GCA_019843815.1 Montemys delectorum | reverse complement strand
AGTTCTGCTGCAGCACAAGGTATAACCTTGGCTATCTCTGGAACACAACCTCTTTGCTCTCAAAAAACACTTCCCAGAAGATGTCACCTCAATGATGCTGGTCTCTTCTTAATCACCGCTAATTTGTTAGCTCCAGCTAACCAGCATCAATAGTCCTAGTAATGTAAAAGTTTTCACTTTAGTAGTTCTGGTATCTTGTTAATCACAGCTGATTCTTCACCCCAGCTAACCAGAACCACAGAATCTTCACAATCAAAAAAGCAAAGGCCCTGATAGAGTCTTTAATCTTCCCTCTGAAATTTCACAAACCAGGCCTCCATCTTCTGCACTGTTCTCAACATGATCTTCCAAGCTCCTACACAACATCCCATAGAGCTCTTAACAATCAAAGGCTCTTGTAGCTCAAAGTTCCAAAGTCCTTCCACAGTCCTCCCCAAAACATAGTCAGGTTGTCACAGGAATACCCCACTATGCTGGTACCAATTTGTCTTAGTTAGGGTTTCTATTCCTGCACAAACATCTTGACCAAGAAACAAGTTGGGGAGGAAAGGATTTATTTAGCTTACTTCCACATGGCTGTTGATTACCAGAAGTCAGGACTGGAATCAAGCAGGTCAGGAAGCAGGAGCTAACGCAGAGGCCATGGAGGGATGTTCCTTACTGGCTTGCTTCCCCTGGCTTGCTCAGCCTGCTCTCTTATAGAGCCCAAGACTTCCAGCCCAGGGATGGCACCACCCACAAGGGGCCTACCCCCTTGATCACTGAGAAAATGCCCCACAGCTGGGTCTCATGGAGGCACTTCCCCAACTGAAGCTCCCTTCTCTGTGATAACCTGTGTCAAGTTGGCACACAAAACCAGCCAGTACAGTGCCCTTGCCTCACTTCCACTTCCAGTTTGTGTTTGTTCTTTGTCTCTGTGTCCACCATGTTGTGAGCTCTCCACTCTTCCCGGATTGCTGCTTGTAGTACAAGTGATCATTCAGGTTCTGCTCCTGCCACCATGCCTGCTTCATGCTGTTATGGCTTCCCTCCATAACGGCCTCTTATCTCCCTGGGATCTTAAGCCCAGATAAACTCAGCCTTCTATAAGGTAGCTTCATTATAGTATTTTATCACAGCAACAAAAAGTCACTAATACAGAAGTTTCAGTTCTAGTTTTCTTCTTTGTTACTGTGATAAGATCTTGACCAAAATCACCTTAGGGGAAAGGGATTTATTTGACTTGCACTTCCACATCATAGTACATCATTGAGAGAAGTCAAGGCAAGAATTAAAGTAGGAACCTGGAGGAAGGAGCTGAAGTAGAGACCATGGAAGAATGCCTATTACTAATTTGTCCTGTGTGCTTGCTCAGCTTGTTTTCTTAAACAACCAGGCCCACCTGCACAGGGACAGTACTGCCCACAGTAGGCAGAGACTTCCAACATCAATTGTCAATCAAGAAAATGCCCCACCATGCCTACAGGCTGGTCTTATGAAATCAGTTCCTCAATTGAGATTTTTTCTTTGGCTGACTTTAGTTTGTGTCAAGTTGACAAAATTCAACTATAGCAGACTCCTTCAGTATAAATACTATTTTAAAAAAAGCTTTAGAACTTTTGTCATGAGATTCAGTTATATAGGGGCTGAGGAGATGGCATGGTCTATAAAGCACTTGATTTAAAAGGACCTGAGGTCAGATCCCTAATGACCCACATTTAAAAAAAAAAAAAAAAAACCAAGTGCAGTGGTCCAAATCTGTAATCACTGCACTGGAGGGGCAGAAACGGGGTGGGGGGTGGGGGGAGGGAGGATTGCTATACCTTCTTGGTTTTAAATATATATTAGGGGTTTCTACCCTACTCAGATCATTTAGTTCCCAAATAGAAGACACAGGAACCAGGAGCTGCCTGATTGACAAGTGCTTAACTAGCCCCAAGCCATATATGTATGTATATGTTATTGTTGTTTTATTATTGCAGTTTTCTTGTTAATGGAGTCAAATCTAGGGTCTCTGTGCTCAACAAATGATCTGTCTCTATGCTGTATCCTCAGGCCCTGATCTGCATTCTCACTCTCACTTTTTGTTTTGGATATACATGTTCTTTTAAAAAAATCAGCATATGACAGAGTAAAACACTTCCTTTGGGATTTGATTGAGAAGAAAAATGTTTCATTAATATAATTTATAATGCCTGGGCATGGTATTGCATGCTTTTCACCCTAGCACTAGGGAGGCAGAAGCAAACATATCTCTGTGACTTTAAGAAGAATCTGGTCTACATTGTGAGTTCTAGGACAGCCAGGACTCTATAAGAAAGATGCAGTCTCAAAACAAAACAAAATTAATGGCTGTATTTTACATTTTATATTTTTGTGCCCTATTTTTAATGCTTTCTCATTGTCAAGTGTGATATTATTTGAGAAGCTTCCAGGAGGATCACTTAAGCCCTGAAGTAAAGGCCAGTCTGGGCATTAGAACTTGCCTCTAAAAGTAAACAATTTTAGGTGTTCAGTGTATTTATTAGTACTAGTTTTTGAGTCAAGACAGATACTGCTATGTTGAATTTACATGAACTTGAAAAGATTACATTATGGTCAGATTTAATTTGGATTATATAGATGGCTAAGATTTGTCTGTCAGAATGCTTTAAAACCTGGACTTTGTCAGACTTTAATTTCTAATCTTTTTAGACATGTAGGAGTGGATTAACAATAAAATTAACCAGGAGAAACAGCTTAATGAATCAACAAAAGATTTTTATCCTGAAAATCAAGTTTAGAACACTAGTTTAGTTTACTCTCTAAAGCCGACCAATTCAGGGAACAATAGTTGAGTGTTGTTGAGAATGAAGGGCCAATAGAAGAAATCTGAACTTCTGGGGAACAAGAAACAGAATGACTGTTAGTAAACTTTTCCTGTCGGGGCAGGGTTAGAGCAGCAAATCTGAAAAGTGGGACATCTGGTCACAGTATTCACCAATTTTAAAAGTATACACATCGTTTGGATTGGAATAGTGTATAAATTCAAATATTTTAATGGGATTTTTTTCCTTAGCCACCTGGTAAATATTTATTGATTTTTCTTCCTAGAATTAATCATATCAGTCATGCGTCCACCATTTAGAAGGTAGAATTAGGAGCATCAGAAATGCAAAGTCATTATCAGTTGTATAGTATTTGAGGACATGAAATATAGACTTCCTCCTTGGTCAAAAGCCTGGTTCTGCTGCTTACTAGCTATTGCTTCCAGGGCAGGTATGATAAATTACTTTGTGCTTGTGAGCTCATGATGATGATACTAACCTTGTAGTGTGGTTAGTGAGCATGGGTGTGAAGTCTTTTTTTAGTGGGACACAAATATTCCAAAACTGGTTTATAGTAATAGCTAAATCCTCTGAATTTAATTGAAAGATTTTTATTAAATTTATGATTAAATTTAAAATAAAGAAGTACATTTCAAAAGTGAATTTTGGTGAATTCTATTCCAGTAAAATAGTTTTTTGTTTTGTTTTGTTTTGTTTTGATACAGGGTCTCGCTGTGTAGATCTGGCTGTTTTGAAACTTGCCATGTATACCAGGCTGGCTCTTACTGAGTATTGGGATTAAAGTTGTATGCCACCGTGCCTGGCCAATAAAGCTGTTTTAAAATATGCCTGGGTTTGGAACTTATTTTGGAGTAGTTCTTTTAGGTATTAGAGTTTTCATGGATAGAAGATTAGAATTTTTGTGATTAGCAACCATGATACCAAGTTTAAAGGTTAGGACTCAAACATATGTCAATATATTATAATCTTTATTAAATTATTGTATGTGTGTGGGTGGTTTGCCTGAATGTATGTCTCTGTACCACTTTCCTGCCTGATACCTAAGGAGGACAAAAGACACCCAGATCCCCTGGAACTGGAGTTACAGGTGTTTGGGACCCACCATGTGTGCACTGGGACTCGAACTTGAATCCCTATGGTCAGCAGCCAATGCTCTTAAAGTGTTGAGCCATCTCTTCAGTCACAATTTATTGTAGCCCATAGATATAAAGGCTTTGACAGTCTTCTCATACACACACACATCTAGACAACTTTTAAATTTGAAAAAGATGTCACCCCCCCATGCCTGTAATTCTATTTTTTCTAAGTGATTTTCTTTTTTCTCTTACCTCTCAACCCAGTCAAATGCTGACTTATGAATAACTAAGTATATTTGAGTTTTGCCATCTTTGTTAATTTTGTTTTAACTTTTAAACACTTTTGTTTAGCTCTGTGGATGCCACTGGACAGAAACTTGACACTTCAGATCATCTTTGTATCACAGCAGAGCCCTCAGCCTACTCATTAGTTGGGGAAGAGATAGCCCATGTGCTGTGGAGATGAACGGGGAGCAGCATCTTGATACAGGTATTGGATTTGCTAAATCCCTTCTCCAGAGTTCAGATGTAGGTTATTTGCTTGTGTTGCTTGGTCTGACTTGACTTTATACTACTGAACCGGAAGCTCTTTGAAGTATTACATTTTTTCGTTGCATCCCTTGGGCCTTACAACTTGGCACTAGGGACAACACTACTGTTTGCTAGGGGAGAAAAGCTTTTATGAATAGATCTTGTTTTCAAAATCAGTGGATTTTGATTATTACTTTATAATTCTTTTAAAACACTTTATTAATTCATAGGGAATTGCAAAGATAGTGTTACAAGGTTCCATGTTCCCCATCAACTCAGTTTCTCTTCTCTCATGTAACTATAAAATAAAATTAAAATATTATATAAAAATTGTCCATATAAAAAAACAAAACTGAGCATAAAGTGCCCTGTGTTGTTTTGTTGCATGTGTACTCTCCTATCAGTTTCACCTTAGTCAGGATAGACAGCTCTTCTGTCACCATGAAGAGCTTCCTATTTCTCTTTCTCATCATACTGTTAATCAGAGGCAGTCATCTGCTATCTCCATTCTTTATCATTCAAAGAATGCCTCATGAATAAAATCAACATATGACCGTTAATATTAATATATATTTTCCCCTAAAATAATATAGTCTTGAGATGAGTTGAGTCTTGTATATCAAAGTTTTACTTAAAAAACTAATTAATTAATTAATTAATTAATCAATTTGTATGTGTATGTATTTGTTCGTTGTGAGCATAGCATGGTGCACATGTAGAGATAAGAGGACAGCTTGGAAGACTTGGTTCTTTTCTTCTCTCATATGAGCTCTAACAATTGAATTCAGGTTATTAGACCTGACAGCAAGTACCCTTTACCTGCTAAGCTCTCTTGCCAGCCTGTGTTTGTTACTTTGTATTGTGAGTCACATTTCATGAATGTATTGCACTTGTCTCAGCTACTTATCTTTTCATACATTTTGGCTTTTCTAATTTTAGCTATTGCATATAAATTACTATTAATAGTTGTGAACACAGTAATCTATTTTGGGAGGGAAAATGCCAATGAGTTTAGTTTTAAATTTTGTTCTAACTTATGTTTGAGAATTTTATATATGAATATGTGTTTTGATCAGATCCATTCTCCAGTCTCTCCCTTTTAACTCTTCCCAAGCCCCAACCATTTTTCCCAGTTAACATTGTGTACTTTTTAAAGAATCCAGTGAGTCCACTTAGTGTTGTGTACATACCCATCTGTTAGAACATGGGCAGCCCATTAGGGGCTGCATCCAGAGAAACTGAAAGTCTCTCCTCTAGCAACCATTAATTACCAATAACTCTTTAGCTGGTCATGATACTTGTGAGCTTCTCCTGCACCTGTGCTGAAATTCCGGCCGGTGTGGTTTTGTACAGGTTTTGTGTTTGGTGAAGTCACAGTTTGATGATCTCTGAGCCTTGGGGAGGAGGTAGTGTGGTGTAGATGCTTCATGCGAGGCTAGGTATTCTGCAGCCTTGAGTGCAGTTTAAAAATGATAGGCCTTGTGATAATACTGTCATACTGTTATCCAGAGTAACACTTCTATGTTCTTCTAATTTTTCTTAATTCATGTATATTAATTATAATAGTAATTATATTGATTATAATTAGTAATATGTTTCATTTTACTGTTACAATTTCACATAACTATATACACTATTTTGGCCATATTCATTCCCCATTACACTCTATTGTCTCCTTCCTCTTCCCAGCTAGTTCCTTATTTACTTTCATGCCTTTTTCTTTTTGGTGATCCAATGGGTAGGCATTGCTTATATGAGCACTGATGAAAGATTATTTACAGCAGCCTGGGCAGTTAACTGGTTTACCACTGGTTATACCACCGAAAACAAGTCTCATCCTCTCCAAGCATCCACTCTCTGCCTAGAGACAGATCCTCAGGGAAGACAGAGACTCATGGCTCCCTCTCCCCTCCGTCTTAGAATGGTGAAGGGCCCAGGCTTATGCAGTTCCTACATGGATAATTATGGAAACTGTGAGTTCATGAGTGTAATGACCATGGCATGACCTGAAGACAGCATTCTACAACATTCTCTCTGTTCTTTTGGCTCTTGTATATTTTCCTTTTCTACCATGTTCTCTGAGCCTCCTTTAGCCCTGAACACTTAATTTATTCTTAGCACTTTGAGCACTTATGAATCTTGGAAGTAACTGCCACTCATAGCAGACAGAAGTTTCTTTGAACAGAGCTGATGGGGAGCAATATTCTGTGGGCATAAATAAATATAAGGTGACTTAATCGGCATAGTATATTCATTTAGCAAAACAACAGTAGAAGATTTTTCCACTAGGGCCTGTGACTTCCCCAGCTATGGGCTTTTGACCAAATTTACAGTACCAGGTATGAATTTTCTTCCTGTGGAACAGTTCTCACATCTAATCAGAGAACAGTTGTTACCCTCATAATAGTCATGTCATTAGAGCACATCTTAAGCAATAGGTTGGCACTGAAACCTACTGGGTCCATGGCTGAGTAAAAGTGTTGATAACTTTTCCAGTCCCCCATTAAAAAAGATTTTGGGCTTAATCTTTTTCTCCCCTTTGGTTTTTTGAACAGGGTTTCTCTTTGTAGCACTGGCTGTCCTGGAACTCACTCTGTAGACCAGGCTGGCCTTGAATTCAGAGATGTATCTGCCTCTGCCTCCTGAGTACTGACATTATATATATGGATAAACTTGTACATGTAAGTGCAATCCCCATAGAGGCCAGAGGGCATCAGGTCCTCAAGAGCTGAATTTACAGGGAATTGTGGGCTGGTTCCTAAAAAGTGGAAGAATAGGTGAGATCTTGTTGAGCCTTTGCAGTCTTATGAGAGTGAAAGGAAAAAGGTATATAAATAGGCCTTGCTCCAGACATAGCAGTGGATCTCATGAGAAATAGATTTAGAACATGCTTCATTGGGTGGTTTATAAGGGCTGAATAAAACGGGAGGGGGACAAAAAGTAAGTTCACACTTTCTAGATTGACTGCAAATATTGGCTAATAGTATTTTTACTTGGTTGCAAAATACTTAGAATCAAGTTTGCATTTTAAATTTGAAATGTCTATTAAGAATCATAAATGTTGGGGCTGGAGAGATGGCTCAGAGGTTAAGAGCACTGACTGCTCTTCCGAAGGTCCTGAGTTCAAATCCCAGCAACCACATGGTGGCTCACAACCACCTATAACAAATCTGACTCCCTCTTCTGGAGTGTCTGAAGACAGCTACAATGTACTTATATAATAAATAAATAAATAAATCTTTAAAAAAAATCATAAATGTTGGTATTAGATACTATATTTGAGTCTAAAGTAATTCACGTAATTTTATGTTCACTCTAGTTTTATATGATCTGTTTGAGTAAACGTTAGATTTGTCGTTTCCCCAGTGTCTTAGTCAGTGTTCTTTTGCTGTGAGGAAGCGTCATGACCACAGCAGCTCTTATAAGGGAAAACATTTCCCTCGGCTAGCTTACAGTTCAGAGGTGTAGTTTATCATTGTCATGGTAGGAAGCATGGCAGCATGCACATAGTGCCGGAGAGTAGCTGAGAGTTTTACATCTGGATTGACAGGCAGCAGGAAGAGAGAGATATTAGTCCTGGCCTGAGTATTTGGAACCCCAAAGCCCCATCCCTAGTAGCACACTTCCTCCATCAAGGCCAAACCTACTCCAACCTAATTCCTGTCAAATAATGCTACTCCCTAATGACTAAACATCTAAATATATGAGCCTATAGGGTTCATTTCTATTCAAACCAGCACACCCAGCATGAGCAAATATATCAAATGACTGTTACGTTGAATTGAATTGACTTAAGGAAACCTACTATTAAAGTAAAAGTTGCTTAATTTTTTTTGTGTGTAAAGTCAATTATTTTGTCCTACAGTAAGTTTGTTTATATAATGAATTTACTTGGAGATATAATCTTTTGTTGGTGTTTTCTTTTGCAGATCTTGGGTCTGGTGTAGAAGTAGAAGAATTCAGCTGGGAAGATTATCTAGAAGAGACTGGCTCCACCACAGTTCCCTACGCATCATTTAAACATGTAGGCACCGCACCTTCATTTTTTTTCATTTTTCTTCTTCTTTTTTCTCTTGAGACAGGGTCTCACTGTGAAACCCTGGCTGTCTTGGAACTTTATATAGACCAGGCTAGCCTCATATTTAGAGAGATCAATCTGCTTTGCTCTAGTGCTAGGACTAAAGATGTATGCCACCATGCCTGGCTGTCTTAGTCAGGGTTCTCTAGAGTCACAGAACTTATGGTAGTCTCTATGTAGTAAAGGGATTTATTGATGACTTACAGTTTGTAGTCTAACTCCCAACAATCAACTCCCAACAACAGTCACGGCAGCAGCTGTGAATGGAAGTCTAAGGATCTAGTAATTGTTCAGTCCCACAAGGCAAGCAGGCGAAGCAGAGAGAGCCTTCCTTCTTTCAATGTCCTTATATAGGTCTCCAGCAAAAAGTGTGGCCCAGGTTAAAGGTGTGGTGCCACCACACCTTTAACCCCGGATGACCTTGAACTCATAGAACTTTCTATGTTAATCTTATGGGATTCATAGCCACTATTCCTCAAGGTCTCCATGCCAAGATTCAGGTCAGAAACTTGTATCTCTCAGCCTCCAGATTAGGGCCACAGGTGAGCCTTCTAATTCTGGATTGTAATTCATTTCAGACGTAGTCAAGTTGACAACCAGGAATAGCCACTACATTGGCTTACCCCTTTTCTTTTAATCTTTGTATTGTGTCTTAATTACTTTTCTGTGGCTGTGACAAAGCACCATGACCAAGGCAACTTATAGAAGAAAGAATTTGGTGGGCACTTCCAGTTTCAGAGGTCCATGATTAACATAGCAGGGCAGCATGCAGGCAGGCAGGTCACAACTCATATGTTGAGACAGCAACCATAAGGCAGAAAGAGAACTAACTGGAGTGGTGTGGGCTTTTGAAACCTCAAAGCCTACCCACGGTGACACACTTTCTCCAACAGGGGCCACACTTCCTTATCTTTCCCAAACCAACTGGGGTCTAAGCAGTCAAGTGTGAGCCATTGGAGGCCATGTTCATTTGAACAACCACACTCTTCTCCCTGCCCTTATAGGCCAACAGCCATATCATAATGCCAAATGCACTTTGCCCAGCTTTAAAAGTCCCCATAGCCTTTGAGTGTCAGGACTGTTTAAAGGTCCAAAGTATCTTCTAAGACTCAAGGAAATCTCTTAATTGTAACCCCTATAAAAATCAAAAAGCAAATTATGTACCTTTAGTGTACATTGACAAGGAATATACATTACCATCCCAGGAAGAAAGTGGGCAGATTGAGGAAATAGTGGACCAAGCAAGACTGAAACCATTGTTTTATATACCTGTAAAACATAAAAAAGGAAAGTCTGGGGCTGGGAACGTGGTTCAGTTAGTACAGTGCTTCACATGCAGGGACGAGTACTTGAATTCAGATTTCCAGCATCCACATAGGGCATAGTGCCAACAGTCTGGCATAGTTGCACTCACCTAATCCCAGTTCTGGGCAGTTGGAGAGTGTGAAGCTTTATGAAAATGCAGAGCTAATACTTCAGAAAGAAGGCTTTGTTTAGTTTGTGGAGATGGTTTTGATGATTGGGGCTGGACTGAGGAGAGAGGAGGATTGAGAAGGATTTTTGTTTATTTGCTTTTTGTTTTTCGAGGCAGAGTTTCTCTGTAGTCCTGGCTGTCCTAGAACTTGCTTTGTAGACCAAGCTGGCTGAAAACTCAGAGATCTGCCTGCCTCTGCCTCTCAAGTGCTGGGATGAAAGGTATGTGCCACCACACCTGGCGTGGGAAGGATTATTTTTAAATTTAGGGCTGATTAAGGAGAATGGTAAAATCAAGGATAAAAACAATTCTAATAATATGATTCTATGTTTAGAACTCTTTATTTATTTATTTATTTTTTTTTACAAAACTGTTAATAAAAGTTAAGGTGCTCTCTGCCTGAGCTCAGTTTTCTGAAGGACAAAGCCACCAGGGCGACCACGTTGGAGATGAGGAGGACTCAGTGAATGGAAGTTTCTCATTGCAGAGCAGACAGAGGCAGGCCAGAGATTGCTGCAGTGACTACAGCTGTGGGAGCCGTTTGTCCAGCAGAGCCCCTTGTTGAGGAGGAGTGGGTGGTGGAGGTGGCTGTGTTCTTAGGTGACAGTGTAAAATCTTCTTGGGCATATGCTAGATTTCTGAGAAAAAAATCTTTTGAGTGTGAATTTCACAATATACTTTCAGTTTTTATTTTAAGAAAATAAGATTTATTTTAAAAAACATTGACTTTGCTTCTTTGGCTCTTTTAAGGACTTGACTCTCATTATCCAGTGACTTTATTACATTTCCATTTGTTTTTAGTTTTTATTACATTTTTACTTACTTGTGTGTGTATAAATGTATGTCAGCTGCCACAGTGCATGTCTGGAGGTTAGAGGACAACTTTCAGGTTCTCCCAGGGCTTGAACTCAGGCAGTGAAGCTTGATGGCAGGTTCCACCATGCCCTTGACTTGCTCTATTTGTCATATCTAGAGTCTCCTCCAGTTATCGTTCTTTCTTATTTCATGAATTTGATTCTTTTAAAGAGTGTGTACTGCTTGTCATTATTTTATGCAATATTTCTCAATTTAGACCCCCCCCCCGCCCCGCCATGGTAACTTAAGTATATGCAGATGTGACAGGTGTGCCAGAAGAAATGAAGTCCTTTTCTTGTATGGTGTCAGGCAAGCAATAGATGCAATATTGATGTTTCAGGAATCACACTAACTTTGATCAGTTTAAAGTGATGTCTGCCAGTTTTACTCACTGTAATGTTACTATTTTGCCTTTTGAGGTTGATAAGAATCTTGTAGAGTGATCCTTTGAGATTACGTAAAGATGGTTTTCATCGTAGTAGTTTTAGCATCTGTCAATAATTCTTTGCTCGCTGTGCTTATTTATATGATGTTTGTCTGCTGATACTTATGTTCATTCCTTTTTTTTTTGAGATAAAATCTCATCATGCAGTCCAGGCAGGCTTGGAACCATGGTCCTCTTACTTGAGTAGGCTGAGTGCTAGAACGAGTTGAGAATCACCTGCTTATCTTTTTCCATCATTTTTTTCATATTCATCTTCTGGTTGTCACTGTCAGCATCGGATGATCCCTTTGGCTATCTTTTCTTTCCTTCTGACCTGCACCTGTCATGTTTTGATTATTTCCATTTGATATGACAAGATATGTCAGGCTCATACTTTCTTTGTTTTTCTAGAATTGTAACCAGTAGTTTCTCCGTGATTCTAAGTTCTTATTTATTGGAAGATAATATGTAAAAGCCAAGTTTTGGGTACTAAATTTGTTTAGTTGTGTATCTGTTGAATTCAGAGCTATTAAAATTATATACAGTTATATCCCCATCTATACTGCTTTCCTATCTGTTATGGTGTTCTTATTTAGATGCAGCTATTTCTAGTCCATAATGACAGGAGTCACTCCAGTTCCCCCCTTCTTCTTCTTCTTCCCCCCCGCCCCCGAGACAGGGTTTTTCTGTGTAGCCCTGGCTGTCCTGGAACTCACTCTGTAGACCAGGCTGGCCTCGAACTCAGAAATCTTCCTGCCTCTGCCTCCCAAGTGCTGGGATTAAAGGCGTGCACCCCCACCCCCACCCCCTCCTTCTTAATTTGTAACTTCTCCCACAATAAGTGTCATTCATCCATAGTGTGTTCATGTATATGCTTTAGATGTGCTAATCTGTACCTTTATCACCATGTAGCTTTTCATCTAAATTAATTATACACTTTATTATAACAGCTGACAGAGCTGGGCAGTGGTGGCACACGCTTTAATCCCAGCACTTAGGAGGCAGAGGCAAGTGGATTTCTGAGTTCGAGGCCAGCCTGGTCTATAGAGTGAGTTCCAGGATAGTCAGGGCTACACAGAGAAACTCTGTGTCTCAAAAAACAAAACAAAAAACAGAAAAAAAAAAAAAGGAAAAGAAAAAGAAAGTAAAAAAGAAATAACAGCTGACAGAAGCATGGGCTTTGCCCTGTAGCTTCTTCTTTTTTAGACCACTGCTATGAGTTAGAATTGGAATTTCTCAGGTTTCCCTTGAGAAGATTTTTATTGGCAATTAGTGTTTCAGAAATGTGAGATCTTTAAAAGAACTTGAGGTAGAGAAACACTGTTTCAGAAATATTAGATCTTTGAAAGAACTTGAAGTAGAGAAACACTCATGCAATGTTTGTCTGGTGCCTCATAAAATTCTGTCTTTAGGTGGATATACGTTTGCAAAATGGATTTGCTCCGGGGATGAAGCTCGAGGTAGCTCTGAAAAAAGATCCTGAGACTTACTGGGTTGCCACCATCATTACTGCCTGTGAGCAGTTGCTCCTGCTCCGTTATGAAGGCTATGGGGAAGACCGAAAAGCAGACTTCTGGTGTGATATCAGGAAAGCTGGCCTCTATCCCATTGGGTGGTGTCAGCAGAATAAGAAGACCCTCGAAGCTCCAGAAGGTAGTGATTGATGGGATATTTCTGTAAGAAAATTTAGATTGGCCAGTCTTAAGGTTTTCAGTCTACTCTCATACAGATTTACAAAACATTTTAGGCTCACGTTTTGAATGATAGTTTTTATAGGGAGTAATATACATTTTCCTGTTTTTAAAATGAAATCATATTCTCAATGATTTATCTTGATATTTTTAATATTTTAGATTTTTTTATTGTGTGTGTGTCTGTATGTATTCAGGTGTGTGTGCTTGCATGTGTGTTTTTGTGCGTGACTGTGAGTATACAAGGCTTGCCCACTGAAGCCAGAAGGGGGTGTCAGATCTCCTGGAACTGGAGTTACAGACAGTTGTGAGCTGTCATGTTAGTGCTGCAAATCAAACTCAGGTCCTCTAAAAGAACAGCCAGTACTCCTCAGTGCTGAGCCATCTCTCCAGGCCTTCTCCGCCCCATTAGAAACTGCCAGGATATGGCTGAGTTGCCCAAGCTATGCTTTCAGTTGATGTATAGTCCAGGCTGGCTTTAGCTTGCTACCCTCTTGCTTCTCCTTCCTAAGCAGCTAGGTGTACAGACATGTGCAGCCAGACCCAGTACGCAGCAGGTTTTTAATTGGTTACAGCTTTTGGGTTCCTCATTAGTCTTTTTCTTTCTGCTCTAGTGTGGGGTTATGCTGAGAAGCCCAGTCTTTCTGGGTCCTCTTTGGCTGAGACTTTCTCAGAGGATTTCTCTATAATCAAAGAAGAGGGTATTATATATACCCTCTGGGGCTGGAGTTTGACCTGGTTGTGAGCTGCCATGTGGGTGCTGGGAATTGAACCCAGGTCCTCTGGAAGAGCAACCAGTAATCTTGCTAGCCTCTTATTTATTTATTTTTTCTTCTCATTCTGGCCCAAAGATTTATTTATTTATTTATTTATTTATTTATTTATTTATTATATGTAAGTACACTGTAGCTGTCTTCAGACACACCAGAAGAGGGCATTGGATCTCATTACAGATGGTTGTGAGCTACCATGTGGTTGCTGAGATTTGAATTCAGGACCTTTGGAAGAGTAGTCAGTGTTCCACCGGCTGAGCCATCTCTCCAGCCCTCCAGGCTCTTATTTGTTGCTTATTTTTAATTTTTGAGACCTCTAGTTGGCCTTAAATTTGCTACGTAGCCATGAATAACCTTGAACTTTTAATTGTCTTTACCTCCAGAATGCTAGCATTCTAAGCATTTGCTACCATGCTTCATTTATGCAGTGCTGGGGTCAAACCCAGTGCTTTGTGTATGCTAGGCAAGCACGCCACCAGCTCTCAGGCTCAGCTCTGGTTCTGTGAGTCCCTATTACTTTTTTTCTATAATAAAGAAGCATCAAGTTTTGTTTGTTTGTTTGTTGATGGCCATCAAAACCATAGTTTCTCATCTTTTCAGACTGAGGCTGTCTGAGTTTAGGATTTGGAGATCTGATTGTCGTGTTTTAATTTGGGGACTTTGTTGTAGTTCTAGGGCTTGAACCCAGAACCTTTATAAATGTGAGTAAAGATATCTTCTTCCTAGATAGACTTTAGTCCCCCCCCCCTTTTTTTGAGGCAACATCTCATAGTGTAGCTCAGGTTGGCCTCAAACTCATGATCATCATGAGAGCTAAGGTCACAGGTATATGGTGACATACCTGACCTGATTGTAGGCCAGATTGATATACTCAACTCCCTTACCAGCTTTTTTTTTTTTTTTTAGTAAGAGGTTTTTAAGTTCAAACCTGTTTTAACTAAAGAACTCCTTTTGTTTTTTTAAAAAAAAAAAAAAAAAAAAAAGTCTTGTACCTTCCCACTTAACTGAGATTTCAGGTCTGTGGTACTATTCCCTGGTTCTGTCTTTCTTTCCTCTCTCCTTTCACCCATAAGTAATCTTGTAAACTGTATTACAGACTTTTTTCTTTTAGTCAGGGTCTTCCTCTGTAGCACAGGCTAACCTCACACTGGACAAGCCCTCCAAATTCTGGGATTATAGGTATATGGCATTATTAATTTTTAAAACGAGCCAACTGAAACTCTGTTCCAGGAAGGTATCCTACTTACAGTAGGCCATAAATTAAATTGGAGGGAGATACAAAGGACCAGAAAAATTAAAATAAAATTTAAAAGAGAGAAGGGGCTGGAGAGGTGGCTTGGTGGTTTAGTGGTTTAGAATACTTCCTGCTTTTGCAGCAAACCTGGGTTTGATTCCCAGTACACAAATGGCAGCTCATAACTCTAATACGGCAACCAGTGCCTTCTTCTGACCTCTGTGGACACCAGGAATACATGTGATTTGCAAACATATACATAGACAAAAACACTCAGTATTTAAAATAAACTAAAAAAATATTTAAAAAAATGAAAGGAGAAGATAAAGGTGTGGGTAAAGGAAAGAAAGGTTACAGATTTAAAAAACTCAGGACTTTTTATAACTTCTTATTTTGATTTAGTTTAAAATTTACATGGAGTTTGTAAGAATAGTATAAAAATATTCTTGATGACTCTTTGTGAAGTTTTCCCAGTTGTTTATATTTTCCCACATTTGCTGTATCCTTTCTCCCTGCCTCCACAGGCTTTAGACATGATGTTCCTATAGAAAATTTAATGTCTTTCTAAATAATACATTCATGAACACTACAGTAAAATATCAAAATCAGAAAATAAAGTCTGATAAAATGCTATTATTTAGTCTTTAGAACTTTTTTACATTTAGTAATAATTCTAACATTTTTAGAAAAAAGGGAAAGCTCTGAGTTACATGTTGTTTTCTCTTGTCATGTTTGAAGAATAAGTTTCCATCCAAGTTGGGTGGGGTGGTTCATGCCTTTATCTCATCACTCAGGAGGCAGAGGCAGGTGGAGCCCTTGAATATGAGGGTAGCCTGGTCTATAGAATGAGTTTTAGGACAGCTAGGATTGCACAGAGAAAAACTTTTCTCTGAAAAAAAAAATGAGGTTCAGAAAACCAAATGAATGATTTTTATGATTATAAAGAGACACCTGGTACATACAAGAATACAATGTAGATAGAGTATTATTTCTAAAACAGTAGTAGAGGACAGTATGTGAATAGTGGTATAAAACACTATTCTGTGGTTTACTTTTTATTATTATAATTAAGGACACTGTAGCTGTCTTCAGACACACCACAGGAGGGCATCAGATCTCATTATGGATGGTTGTGAGCCACCATTGGTTGCTGGCATTTGAACTCAGGACCTCCTGAAGAGCAGTCAGTGCTCTTAACCTCTGGGCCATCTCTCCAGCCCTGGGGTTTATTTTTTAAATTTATTTATTTTATGTGTATGAGTGGTTTTGTTTGTTTTAATGTGTATGAGTGTGTGCCTGGTACCCTCAGAGGTCTGAAGAAGTCATTGAATGAATCCCTTAGGACTGGAGTTCTGAATGAGGAGCCACTGTATGGGTGCTAGAAACCAAACTAGGGTCCTTTGCAAGAGCAGTAAGTCTCTTAACTTCTGAGCCATCTCTCCAGCTGTTTCCTTTCTTGCTTTCCATTTTTAGTGCCATGTAATTAACTAGTTACTTTTAAGTTGTTAGCTAGAAGTAAAAGAATATTACCTGAGATGAATTATTAAAAGAAAAGAAGGAGGGGGAGGAGGAGAAGGAGGAAGAGGAAGAAGAGGAGGGAGAGGGAAGAGGAGGAAGAAAAAGAAGAAAAGAAAAGAAGAAGAAGAAGAGGAGGAGGAGGAGGAGGAGGAGGAGGAGGAAGAAGTAGTAGTAGTTGTTGTTGTTATATTCAAGTTTAGTATTCTGTAGAGAGAAAAGGGAAATAAATAAGAAGCCTAATCCCCAAGTAGGAAGGACTAATATTAGCGCATAAAGGTGTTGTGAGCCTTTTGATGGCACGTGTCTGTGGTCTCCACAACCAGTTAGCAGAGGCAAGAGGGATGTGAATGTGATACCAGTTTGGGCCACATAGCGAGGTTTAATACAAAAGTTCAAAAAAAAATTAAACTATTTGTATATTAGAGAGCTGTTTTAGGTTATAAAATGACTTATAAATATGAAAGGACCTAAGTTCAAATACCCAGCACCCATGTTAAAACCAGGCCTGTAAACCCAAGGTTCAGAAATGGAGAGAAGCAGGTCTTACGTGCTTCATATGCAGTCAGCCTACCCAGAACAGTTTTAGGTTCAGTAAGAGGTCTTGTTTAAAAAACTCAGATGAGAGTGATGCCTCATGTCCTCCTCTGGTGTCTGTATGCACACTTATGGGATCATACCCCACACAAATCTGTGCACACACCACACATATACACTACACACCGACACACATTGAATTATATAGATAAATAAACCTATTAGTATAAAAGTAAACATTAAAAAATAAAAACTGGGCCAGGCGGTGGTGGCACACACCTTTAATCCCAGCACTTGGGAGGCAGAGGCAGGCGGGTTTCTGAGTTCAAGGCCAGCCTGGTCTACAGAGTGAGTTCCAGGACAGCCAGGGCTATACAGAGAAAAAAAAAAAAATAAAGAAAAAAAAAAACCAAACAAACAAAATACAAACTAAATATAAAAGAGAAAACATATATCCAAGTAGAAATAACATAGTAAACATGAAATACACACAAATAATTCATTTGACATTTAGTAATATGATAAAACCAGGGACATTATATCAATGAGAACAACCATTGGGTTTACTCTTCCATTAAAAGCAAAAAAATTATTTTGGCTTATGAAGCATAACTCACATTTGTCTTACATGCAGGAATGATTTGTAAACAGATTTTTAGAGACTCAGTCCATAATATAATGGACAAAGGAGTAGAGACAAGTACAAATAACAAGCCACAAGTCTAGGTCTCCATGTGTGACAGATGAAAATGTGAACAACAGAAGGCACAGAGAACAGCTATGGATGCTGGATGGTATAGTCAGCAAGAAGAGGAGTCATTTTGTTCATCTAATGTTGCCAAGGAATGAGTTGCCTAGCACCTCAGAATATTATGTGCATGTATTTTTTAAGGTAGGGGGTTGTTCAGTGGTTAGGCACTTGCTGCTGAAGCATGAAAGCATGAGAACTAGAGTTTGAATTTCTAGGGCCCATGTAAATGTCAAGTGGACATGGCCATCTGCCTGTAATTCAAACCTTGGAAGGCAGAGGCAGGGGATCCCTAGAATAAGCTGGCTAGCAAGACTAGCCATGAGGATCATAGGATCATAGGGTGAGGAGGACACAGCATCTGTCACAATACTGGGAGTAATTGGGACCAGTAGGACCTAGGCACACAGGAACTCCACCAGTCCAGTGGCATGGGTTTCTTCTGGTCTGTCTGGGCCTGTGCCCTGAGCAGACTTTGGGCACAAACTCTGCAGTGAGTCCCATAATACCCAGAGGATAGCTCTACTCCCAGGTGCTCTAACAGGCACAGGATCACAGAGACAACTTGACTCTGAGGAGTTCTGACATAACCAGGATCACAGGAAAGACAGGCTCCAGTCAGATTTTGCCAGGACAGGTAGCACTAGAGATAACCAGATGGCAGGAGGCAAACTTAAGAACATAAGCAATAGAAACCAAGGTTACTTGGCATCATTAGATCCCAATTCTCTCACCATAGCAAGTCCTGGACACACCATCACAACAGAAAAGCAAGATTCAGATCTAAAAGTCACTTCTCATGATGATGATAGAGGACTTTAAGAAGGAAAGCCGGGCAGTAATGGTGCACATCTTTAATCCCAGCACTTGGGAGGCAAAAGCAGGCAGATTTCTGAATTTGAGGATTTCTGAGTTTGAGGCCATCCTGGTCCACAGAGTGAGTTCCAGGACAGCCAGGGCTACACAGAGAAACCCTGTCTTGAAAAGCCAAAACAAACAAACAAACAAACAAAAAACAAAACAAAAAAACATAAATAACTTCCTCAAAGAAATACAGGAGAACACAGATAAACAGTTAGACGCCCTTAAAGAGGAAACATAGGAATCCCTTAAAGAACTACAGGAAAACACAATCAAACAGGTGAAGGAAATGAACAAAACCATCCAAGATCTAAAAATGGAAATAGAAACAATAAAGAAATCACAAAGTGAGACAACCCTGGAGTTAG
>JADRCD010231519.1:0-10132 GCA_019843815.1 Montemys delectorum | reverse complement strand
AAACCTAGAAAGAGATCAGGAGTCATAGATGCAAGCATCACCAACAGAATACAAGAGATAGAAGAGAGAATCTCAGGGGCAGAAGATACCATAGAAAACATTGACACAACAGTCAAAGAAAATGCAAAAACCAAAAAGGTCCTAACCCAAAACATCCAGGAAATCCAGGACACAATGAGAAGACCAAACCTAAGGGTAATAGATATAGAAGAGAGTTAAGATTTCCAACTTAAAGGGCCAGTAAATATCTTGAACAAAATTATAGAAGAAAACTTTTCTAACCTAAAGAAAGGAATGCCCATAAACATACAAGAAGCCTACAGAACTCCAAATAGACTGGACCAGAAAAGAAATTCCTCCCATCACATAATAACAAAAACACCAAATGCACTAAACAAAGAAAGAATTTTAAAAGCAGTAAGGGAAAAAAGGCAAATAACATATAAAGGCAGGCCTATCAGAATTACACCAGACTTCTCACCAGAGGCTATGAAAGCTAGATCATGGGCAGATGTCATTCAGACACTACAAGAACACAAATGCCAGCCCAGGCTACTATACCCAGCAAAACTCTCAATAACCTTAGATGGAGAAAACAAGATACTCCATGACAAAACAAAATTTACACAGTATGTTTCCACAAATCCAGCCCTACAAAAGATAATAGATGGAAAACATCAACATAAGGAGCAAAACTACACCCTAGGAGATGCAAGAAAGTAATCTTTCAACAAATCCATACAAACCTAATTCCACCTCTTACAACAAAAATAACAGGAAGTAACAATTATTTTTCTTAATATTTCTTAATATAAAAATTAATATTACCAACATATCCTAATTGATTCAAATTTAAAAGTATGAGGAATCGGAAATTTGTTGGCTATCATCCTGTGGTCTCTCTAATTTGGTAATTGGAGAAATATGTCCAATATTATACAATCCATATAAACTTTCAGCTTGTTTGTTCGTGACAGTGTCTTGCTGGGTAGCACATAATGGTCTTGAAACCATGCTTCTCCTATCTCAGTCTCTCTATTAGTAGGATTGTTTATTTGATGTTTTTACACTATACTGTGGTTTTCAGAACAGCTTCTACATTTCAAAATTATTTATACAGCCAAAAGAAACTAAATAATTAACTTGGGAGGTGGCTTATAAGAGAACAACGAAGAGTGAGACTGAATGCTTAAGTTTATAACTATTATATCAGTTTTGAGAAGAGGATTTTATAAGTTACTCTTTTTTTGAGATGAATGCTTTTCAAAATCATCACAGCCAATGAACCAGATTCTTACCCTCACCTAATGTCTGTGCCACCCTCCAAGCTGAACCATTGTTGATTGAAACAGTTGGTAAATGACTTTATGGATAAACCACCTTAATACACACACCGTTTCTTAAATGAATGTAACCTGTTCCCTGTGGGCAGAGAATGAATACAACTACTCCAATCAAATAGCTTTGACCATAGCAGGAAATCTGTATCCAAAAATCATGCCTACAATTCACTCCTTGGAGCAGCAGAACTGTCAACTCTTAGCTTAGCTACTAGGAAGGTAAAATCCTTTGGTGATGTAAGTGACATTGAAATACAGCCTTATTACATACAGTGACCACCAGTGTCTAAAAATTGTTCTATGTTTTGTTTTGTTTTGTTTTGTTTTGCTTTTCAAGACAGGGTTTCTCTGTGTAGCCCTGGCTGTCCTGGAACTCACTCTGTAGACCAGGCTGGCCTCCAACTCAGAAATCCACCTCTTCTGCCTCCCTAGTGCTGGGATTAAAGGCTTGTGCCACCACTGCCCAGCCTAAAAATTTTTCTTATTTTGGGCTTGTACCACAGTAAGAGCCAAGATTTTAAGCTCCACTAAAAACAAAACAAAACAAAAAAGACTTTATCTATTTATCTATTTATGTTCATTCAAAAAAAAAACTAGTAGTGATGTATTATTTTAAAATATACAGTTATATGGAGTTATTTAACATTTATATTGAGAAAAATGTATGTATTTTCAGTATTGCTGTATATAAGCATCTACATAAGACTTTAATTGATTGTTGTTTTATATCAAACAACTTTTATATACTCATTTTTTATTGTTACAATATTTTATAAATTTTAAAGAATATGACAAAAAAAGAAATATATGGCAGATATTGAAGGAGGGTTTCTGGGAGGAGTTGGGGTATAAAAGGGAAAGAAGAATGTGATGTAATTCTATTTACTTAAAATATGTTTTTAAGTGTTGACAAATTCACTTAAATTGAAATTATGTATCTTTTCTCATCATAATGCAGTAAAACTTAAATCAGTAAACAAAAACAGAAAAGACTAGCCATATTGGACAGCTCTAAGTTTGATTCAGAGACTTAGCCTCATTGAATAATGTGTGAGATCGATTGAGGATGATTCCTGACATTAACCTTAAGCCTATACACATATACACACAAAGACACACACATATACATATACATACACAAACACATATACATACACATACACACAAACATATACAAACACGTATACACACATATACATACACATATACATACACACATACATACTCACACAGTTTTAAGTATTAAAAAGCAGGAAGGAATAAAATGGACCTAGAAATTAATGAAATCATAGAAAAGTTACCTGAAAGGAACAGTAAAGATGATAGATTTTCTGACTGTAACTATAAAACAAAATTGAAAATTAGAAAGCAACTCTCTCAGAAAGCAAAGTAAACTTTCTGTGTGTAGACAGAGCTTGAAGGGTGGCCATAGAACTTTCCCAATGACGTTAAAATGTGGTTTGCACATCTACTCCTAGTTGAAGTGTGTTTTAGGAACCATAACAAAAACCTTTGTTTTCACTGGTAACAATGTTGGCTGTAGAACTGATGGCGTTTGAAATAGTTATTGATGTATTTTCAAATAAAGCAAAATACTGTATAACTAAATGCTAAGATCTTTGTCCTGATAAAAAAGAAATGTAGTCTACATAGAAGAAGGTAAGTATATACATAATCTTATAAAGTAACAGAAAATGAGTCTTCTAGTTGTAGACACCAAAAAGGCCCAGAAACAACCCAGTGGCAGTTGCACTCACTTAGGACCTTTAAATACCATTTTGTTGTTGTTTGAGACAGAGTCTCATGTAGCCCATATCTGCCTAAAACAACTCACTCTGTAACCAAAGATGGTCTTCAACTCTTGATCCTTCTGCCTACACCCCTCAGTTGCTGGAATTACATTTGTGAGCTACCACATCTGAGTTGAAATACCATTATGACTGAAACGAATTGGGGTTCCTTAAAGAAGTAGCTGGCTCTGGTTTGCCCATTAACAAAGACAATAACAGCAGTGGCTGCAAACATACATTTGTTTATGACTTCATAGTAAATTTGTAAACAGAAACTTCATTAATAGCCTTTGGAAGATGCCAGGGGACCATCTGATTTTTTTAAAAGCCAGGAAATATGGAGAAAGAATGAAAGAATCATCCATATAGCCTGACTTCTTTTCATAAATTTTACTTCAAGTGTATCAAATAGTTTATAAAAAGAAGTGTTTAAGGAAATATATGAACAGGGAAGTTCACCATTTTTAGACCCCATGAAACAGAGTATCTGTATTGAGAACCAAAATATGTTTGGGGCTGTGGAGATGATGCGCTGAGCAAGAGTGCTTGCTGTGTAAAATTTGAGGGATCTGAGTTCAGAGCCCAGCACCCACATATGCTTGTAACCCCAGTACAGTGGAGAGTTGAGATAGAGAATCTCTAGGTCTTACTAGCTACCCAGCCTACTTGAAAAAGAGCAATAGGAACAAACTAAGACAGCTGCTCTCTGGTTAGTTACTAATAAGAGTTGTAAGTAAAACGAAGACTATGAATTATTCTCAGTGGAATAAGTTGAAAAATGATACAGTTGTATTCCTGGCATTCTCTATTGGCCTCACATGTGTGCCCACGGGTGATTACAGTCATACACACCTAGCACACATGCGCGCGCGCGCACACACACACACACACACACACACACACACACACACACATACACAATACGTAAAAAGCTATTAATGTCACAGAGGGACAAGTAGACCTTATATGCCTCTTTGTGGAAGGATATTCTTCCACTTGTAAAATGTTTTTCCTCTCCCCTCTCAAGAAAAATTAGACCTGAGTTTGATGAAGCTCTGGCTCCAGCTCTTTTTTGTAGAAAATAGATAGGGCAGAACTGGGGCATAAGTCAGTGGATGTGTACTTGCCTGGTATGCAGGTATAAGTTTTCTTTCTCATTTCTCCTTCTCCCTCTCCCTCGTCTGTCTGTCCGTGTTGTGAGACAGTGCCACTATGGAGCCCTGGCCATGAACTTGCTGTGTACAACAGGTTGGCCTTGAGCACATAGGGGTCTACCTGCTTCAGCCTTCCACAGAACTGCCATGCCCAGCCCTCTGTCTGTGCTTTTACTCATGTTTGAAATTTTTTATAATATGAATGAAGTAGGTATTTTTTAGAAATAAAGTTAAGGGAACTACTTTGTGTACAACTTCATAGTCTGTGTTTTACATACAATTCTTAGAGAGTAGCTACCTTAGTTTGGTTTCTATTGCTGTGACGAAGACCATGGCCAAAGCAACGTGATCAGGAAAGAGTTTATTTGGTATAGATATCACTGGCTATAGTCTGTTGAGAGAAAGTAAGGCAGGAACTGAAGCAGAGGCCATGGAGGAATGTTGTTACTGGCTTTCTCCCCATGGTTTGCTCAACCTGCTTTCAGTACCACCTGCCCAGGCTTGGTACTTCCTCATCAGTCATTAATCAAGACAGTGCGCCACGGACTTTCATACAGACCAGTGTGATGGGAACATTTTCTTTTCTTTTTTCTTTTCATGGTTTTAGAGCTTTATTGTAGAAAACAGAGAAGGTAAAAAAGTAGAGGCTGGCCGTGGCCACGTGGAGAGAGGGGAAAGGGAGGAGGTAGAGGGAACAAGGTGAGAGTAAGAGACAAGAAACAAAGTAGGAGCTTAAGAGGGGAACATTTTCTTAATTGAAGTTTCTTTTTCCCAGATGACCCAACTTATATCAAGGTGACAAAACTAGCCAGACCATGGCTCCGTGAAGAGTAGAGGGGCTTTGTAGCTATTTTGTCTTTTTAAGCTCTCAAAGACACAATACACTGACTTTTAAATGATAAACATACCTGTTGGCAGTTAGTGTATGTCAAGTTTCTTTGTGTTCTGTGGCATGAATAATAACTGTTTCTTCTCTTATTTAGGCATCAGAGATAAAGTGTCCGATTGGAATGCATTCCTACAGCAGACCCTGAAAGGAGCCTGTGGTCCTCCTGTGTCTCTGCTAGAGGGCGTGAGTATTACTGCTTAAACCAATGTAGAAAAACTTTGCAAGAAAGCCAAAACTGATTGCTAATTTACTACTTATTAGAGTCATAAGCATAAATATTGGAATGTTTAGTCTCAGAAGTTGTACTTTGTCTAGGAAACCTTTTCCCAGTTACCTTTTTTTTTTAAATAAAAGATTTGTTTATTATATATAAGTACACTGTAGCTTTCTTCAGACACCCCAGAAGACGGCGTCAGATCTT
This sequence comes from Montemys delectorum, assembly GCA_019843815.1. Lineage (NCBI taxonomy): Eukaryota > Metazoa > Chordata > Mammalia > Rodentia > Muridae > Montemys > Montemys delectorum. The sequence continues at coordinate 4,538 of JADRCD010231519.1, read as the reverse complement.
ACTGGCATCAGATCTCATTACTAATGGTTGTGAGCCACCATGTGGTTGCTGGGATTTGAACTCAGGACCTTTGGAAGAGCAGTCAGTGCTCTTAACCGCTGAGCCATCTCTCCAGCCCAAGTCAGTTGTCTTTTAAGGTTCTTCTGATACATACTTTCATACCCATTTGTGAACATTTTATTTCAAACAAGTTTTAATTTTTTTTATACTCAAGATTAATTTTTTTTAATTCTTACTCAGGGCCTGTTACATCTCAAACACCTGGTAAAAATTAAATGAATGAATGAATGAGGTTGTGAACAATGAGCAGATAAAATATACTTGCCCTGCAGTGACCATGATTCTGCCATCTTGACACTTGTAACTATTAATATAGTAACTCCATTCAGTTGTTCTTTTCTACGACTAGATGTGAAAACTTCACAGACCAGTTTATACTAGGAAGAAAATGTTACAGTCAGTGTTAAGAATGGTTAAGTAGGCTGGAAGTGGTACACAACTCTGGTCCCAGCACTCAGGGAGCAGAGGCAGGCAAATTTCTGAGTTCAAGGCCAGATGGCTCTACCTAATGTGTTCCAGGCTAGGCACAACTATGGGCCTGGGGGTGTTAGAATGAGCTCACTAATGTTGTTATTTAACTCCATCCCTACTCCTCTATCCTGAAACATTATGCCAAGGTAACAGCTATAGAAATTAAGTTTCCTCCAGTCCCTTTTCTATTTGTGTGTGCGAGTGCACGCATGTGGGCATGCACATGTTTGTTTATATGTGTGTGGGGTGTGCATGTAGAGGTTATTGGCTAACATTGGGTGTCTGTTACTCTCCACTTTATTTTTTGAGACAGAATCTCTCACTTGTCCTGGAGTTCATCAGTTGGCTAGATTGGTTGGCCAGCAAACCTTTCAGGAATCCTCCTAGCTTTGTCTCCTCTGCGTTGCCTCCACACACAACTTTACATGGGTGCTGGGAATCTAGTATTTATTATAGCTTCAAGTACATTATCTAGATAGTAAAATTTAAGTTTTTCTCTTAATTTCTTGGTGTATATGTGTGTGTGTGTGTGTGTGTGTGTGTGTGTGTGTGTGTGTGTGATATGAATGTGTGTGAGTCTGTGTAACCCTGGCTAGCCTCAAGTATTCATGTATAGTAGGCCATGGTGGTCTTAGAACTCACAGAAATCTGTCTGACTCTGCTCCTGAGTTCTAGGATTAAAAATATGCACCACCATGCCTAGTTTATGATTTTATTTTTGTTATCTGTGTGTCTGAGTATGGGTTTGTACACGTGGATATGAGTGCCTGTTGAGGCCAGGAGAGGGTGTCAGATCCTCTTGGAGCTGGAGATACGGGCAGTGGTGAGCCATGTGATCTGCATACTGGGAACCAAACTGAGGTTGTCTGTGAGACACACTCCTAACTGTTGAGCTATTTACCTAGTCTGTAAATGTTCCCTTCCCTTCCCTGTAACCAGAAGTATTTACTGGGTTCACAAGAACACTGTGAAATGGGTGGGAAAAAAATCAGGAACAAGTAAAATCTCATCAAAAGTGAATACATTATTTCACTTTTTGTAGTTTACTTAAATGCAAAGTTCTAAGAACAGTTTAAAAGATAGTGGAAGCTTACATCTGCTCTAATAAAAATAGATCTGTGAGCTAATAAGTGCAAAACAGGATATATTTTGAAAAAATATAAGTAAAAAAGAACTAGAACCAAGAGAAACAGAAATAGACACTGACTTGTGTGTAGTTTGTGGACCAAATATTTAATGTGATCTTTTTAGGTCTCTAGGATTATAAAAGAGTGTAACTGTGCTTGATTTTCTCTTTAATGGTGATTGAATTCGCTTTCACGATTAGAGACAAAATTCCATTTTAAAAATTATAGTAAATAGTGTTCGCACATGCCTTTAATCCCAGCACTCAGAGGCAAGTAGATCTCTGTGAGTTTGAGACCAGCCTGATCTATGGAATGAGTTCCAGGATAACCAAGGCTACACAGAGCAATACTGTCTTGAAAAAAAAAAGTATATATACTAAATGAAATAATAATCTTGTTAAAACTTTATTGTGTCACGAGTTAAGGTTTTCTTAATGCAAACACAGTAATATCATCCAGAAGTGATATTGTGGGAGGCTATCTGTAGATAATGTAATTTAGTGCCACTGTTTGGGGGTGAGTAAAACAATGTTAAAACTAGCTTGAAAAAAAGGTTCAAACTTGACTTTTAAAAAGAAACTAACTTTTCCAATTTCATATTTTAACCTACAGCTCCGTAATGGAAGGAATCCTTTAGATCTCATTGCTCCAGGATCCAGACTAGAATGCCAAGATTTTCGGGACTCTTTAAGCACTTGGATTGTTACTGTTGTGGAGAACATTGGAGGACGATTGAGGCTGCGTTATGAAGGACTTGAAAGTTGTGATGGTTTTGAACACTGGTTGTATTACTTAGATCCATTTCTTCATCACATTGGTTGGGCTGCTCAGCAAGGATATGAACTTCAGCCCCCATTAGGTAAAGAGTAAAAGCGCTTTCCTATCAACTTCCATTATTGTTTTTTATTACTATCTGTGAGGCTGAAATATATTCTGTATATGATGAAAACCTTTCTTAATTCACATAAAGTTTCATATTTATACAAAATATAAGTGTATATTTTTCTTTGATTTTGTTATTACACTTATAATTTAGTACACATACTGATTATTATACCTCAGACTTTTCATCTGACCAATACTTCATGCTTACTAGCACTTATTACTATGTAATCCAGTTTGAGCATTTATTGTACTGTTTCATATGCCACAGCAATACTTCTATTCTTACTTTATATTTTAACAAATTTTAATTTTCTAGCCTCATAAACAGAGTCAGTACTGAGATTAAGGTATAAGTTCCTTTGTATTAAGGTGGGGTGAATAGTAGAAAGTACTTCTGTTTATGTGAATGCTTTCAGAAGTTGACTGTATATAGGTTTTTTCCTCTTAAAACATACTGTTTTGTCTCACTAAAGCTATAAGACATCTGAAAAATGAAGCTGACTGGCAAGAGATTTTGGCCAAAGTGAAAGAGGAAGAGCCATTACCCTCTTACTTATTTAAGGTAAAAACAGAAACTCATGAAAAATAGATTTTCTCCTTATAGTAGAGAATGGCAATTAGGGGAGGTAAAGAATGAGAAGTAATCACTGGAGACAGGAGGTGCTATGGCTCTGGTGTGGACGGAGGGGTCACACTGCAGGGTCACCCTGGGTTCGTTTCTTTCCAGATCCTCTTCAAGCTATTTGAATGTTTTCCTTTCTAGTGTTTGTTTTTTTTTTTGTTGTTGTTGTTTTTGTTTTTGTTTTTTTTAAAGACAGTGTTTCTCTGTGTATCCCTGGCCATCCTGGAACTCACTCTGTAGATCAGACTGGCCATGAACTCAAAAGATCTGCCTGCCTCTGCTTCCTGAGTGCTGGGATTAAAGGCGTGCGCCCCCACCACCCAGCTTTCTTTTTCTAGTCTTAAGTACGTAACCATAACTAGTTCAGAAATAAATTTGATTTTTCTTCCAGATGTCCATTATATCCCAAATGTAGAGATGAATATTTTCTATGAGTCATCATTGTTGTTGTTATCCTGTTTTCTCAGGGGAAAAACTTCAGGATTTACAAGAAGCTTAAGAATTATGTTATTTTAATTAACTAGATTGCTGTTCTTGTTGCTGTGATGAAGCACCTGAAACAAAGCAAGCTGAGGAGTGAAGGGTTTAGTTGAGCTCAAATGTTTGAAGGGACATAGACCATCATAGCTGGGAAGCATGGGGACAGGAGCTTGAAGTGTCTGGTTACAATATATATGCAGGCTAGAAGCAAAGAGAAATGAATGCTGGTGCTTAGCTCAATTTGTACCATTTCAAATTCAGTGTAGGACCATAGTTCATAAGTGTAATATTCTCCATGTTCAGAATGTATCTTTTGCCTCCTTGGTTAAACCTCCCTGGAAATTCCCCAAAGGCATATCCAGATGCATGATACCTAGCAATTCTAAAGTCAGTCTCATTGGCAGTGAAGATTAGTTATCACAAACATTCAACTATTTCTAAGTATGAAGTAATTCAGTGATATTATATTCTTACCTTTTTTGTTGTATACATTTCAGGATAAGCAAGTTATTGGAACCCATGAATTTTCTATAAACATGAAGTTGGAAGCTGTGGACCCATGGTCTCCTTTTGGGATTTCTCCTGCTACAATTGCTAAGGTGAAATGGGAGTAATTATTCTTGTGGAAAGAATTGCTATCAGGGTGACTAGTTGAGGAAATTATGATGGTTTTATCTTTAAGCTATTCTAATACAATTCATTGTAAAGCTAGAATCACTTCTGTATATTTGTGCTATATTGTACAATTTTGCGTGTGTGTGTGCCTGTGCCCTTTCTTTTTCAGAGCTTAATAGTCTTGTATAGCCAAGGCAGAGCAGAGTCAGGACATCAAAGTAGTAAAAAGAATGTTGTTTGGAGGCAAGCCTTACTTGGTACAACTAGAAAGGGCGGGC